>CM076575.1:1477069033-1477297158 GCA_034641835.2 Pinus albicaulis
CTTTAATTGGTTGATATTGTTTTTTATTTATTTATTTAATTTTTGTTGGGGCCCTTGTTTGAAACAGCAGGTGGCGGAGCACAACAGGAAAGGGCAGCAGAAGAAGGAGCAGCAGAGCAGGGCACAGAGGCCGGCGAAGGTATGGAGGTAGAGACTGTCATTTGCGATTGACTCGCGGACGAGTCAAAGGATTGTGGTCGGGGCCTGTTGGGGCCCTTGTTTTGTTTAAGTTTTGAATTTTCAGCCAAGACACTTTTTGAACTTGGACTCTTTTTGAGTTGCGGAGGAAATACACATAGCTAACGCGACCGCACCGCGCGACCAGGAGTTGCGGAGCTACCAAGGCGGTGCGGAAGCACTTGATAACTGGAGACGGAACAGAGATAAGTACAGATGAAAGAGATACAGCAGAAAACAGGAAGTAGAACATGCAGACATCATAAGAGAAGTCGAGAAAAGCCAGAGCAAAGACGCAGAGAAGCCGCCAGTCGCGACGAGCGGGTGAATAAAAGGTGATCACTCGGCTGAAGAAGGGAGAGGTTGGTTGATCGGATGCTGTTGAGGTCATTGTTGAGGGATGATTGCATGCGGAAGCAGCTGCGGAGAAATCAGACCTGTTCTCTCCATTGGTTCCTACTTTCTATGTTCGACCTTTCTGTTCTTAGACCCATCTATATCTGATTTATGAGTTATCAGAGAAGGAAGCTATGTAATCATGTAATTGGCTGAAGAATAATATAAAGAAGGGTTGCTGTCTCTATGCTTTGGTTATGTGTTATGATGTGTTTGCACTGCTTTAAAAATTTTAAGTTGCGACTGTCTGAATACTTGATTAGTGATCTTGCATGAACATTCTGGTATATGTAATGGATTCTCTTTCTTTCTGTGGTTGCGAGTTTACTCCTCACCTGTGATCCCATCCCCTTTCTCATGTTGTCGCGGCACGCCTCGGGTGAGACGCTCTGCTATCCCAGAGCAGGGTGAAAATGCCGGCGTGTTACTAGACTACACCGGACCCCTTGTTGGCCACAACCCTTTGAACCTGGGTCTTGCCCGCGAGACCTGACTTTTCGCCAACAATTTTTTAAAATGTTTCTCTTAAACAATGTTTTTTAAAATATTTTCTTTTTTTTATTTATATTTTTTATTTTTTTAAAATTGTGATGACTTAATTCCGATATATATATATATAATTAATGTATTCTATTTTTTTATATTTTAATATAAATTTTTATTTGCTTATTATTATTTCTTTTAACTTTTTGTATTTTTTGTTTTGGTTTTTTTTATTTATTTATTTTTTAATTGAAACAGATAGTATTTTTTTTATTTATAGATGATATTAGACTGGACCGAAGTCAAAGCAGCCCTCATTACATTTCTTCTTATTGTTTTTATTGCAATCTCTATCTCTTGTCATGGGATACATATTTGAACTGGAGCTTCGTTGTTTATGTTGAGTTCTCCCTGGGCTAGTGTGCAGCCTTGGTCGGCATATTTGTCAGCTTCCTTATTCGATTCTCTAAGAATATGATAGCAATTGAAGATGGTAAAATCTTGGATTATGTTTCGGAGCCTTTGGAGGTTCTTATTTAGGACACCGTCATTGAACTTGTTTTCCATATGGAGTTTTTTAATCAACATTTCAGAGTCTCTGAATGCTTGGATTTCTCTGATTCCTCTTTCTTTGGCGATTTGACAGGATTTTATCAAGCTCAGAATTTCAGCTTGATTGTTGGTACGCTGTCCTAAGCCCTAGCTGTAGGTCTCTTTGGAAGATCCATCCTGAGATAGAATGAGACCTCCAGCGCCTGTTGTACCTGGATTTCCCTTAGATGCTCCGTCAAAGAAGATTGTCGTAATTCCTTGTTTTCGCCACCAACTCTGAAATTCTTCATCTTTTCCTCTTAGTCTCCAATCTGGATTTTGAAGAGGTCTTGCTACACTTTGATTTCTATTTCGAAATAGAAAAGTCCCAAGCCATTTCCTTTCAACCGATAGTAGTGTGGATTCATCTTTTAACGGTTGATTGCTCAAGGTTTCAAGAAGTAGGACTTTAGCTTTGGCTGCCACTGTGGTCGGAATCCAACATACATTATTAAATATTTGTTCATTCCTAGCTAACCACAATTTCTAGCACATGTACTTTGGAATGCTGATCCATACCCTGGCCCATAGAGACTTGCTATTGATGTTCGAAGGGTAGCGTTCTTTCCATGTCGTGAAGATATCAATTACTGTCAAATTTGTTGGAGTCGCACTGTTCAATCCATGGAGGGTGAGTTCCCATACTTTGGCTGCGAAATAGCATGCTACAAACAGGTGATCGATTGTTTCAGTGTGTTGTTTGCAAAGGACACATCTGTGGGGTCCTGCAAAATTTCTCTTCATAAAGTTTTCTCCTGTTAGAATTTTTTTCTGCATGACAGTCCAGAAAAAGAAGTTGATTTTTGGGAGCACCATCACATCCCACACCTGTATCCAGAAGACTGAAGATTGCATACAATTGCGCTATCTTTGCTGAGCTTCGAATCCCTTACCAGAGGTATAATTGCCTGAAGACCCCCATCCCCAGGTATCTGCAGTGTTCTGATGCACAAGGGTTGCATCTTTCAGATCGGCTTTGAGTCAGATCATTTGTTGGCTTAAATAATTTGGAATGTCATTGAGGCTCCACGCCTGCCATCTGCCTTGTTCATCCCATTTCGAGATTTCTGAAAGTTGTGTTATTCCTCTTTATTTTAGCAGAGTGCGCAATTCAGAGATCTTTGTATTGAATTCAAGTGGATCGTTCCCCATTATTCTGTCCTTCCAGAGCTTTACCTTTTGACCACTCCCAGGGATTTGATAGAGGTGTTTAATGAAGACTGGTATGCTCCTTTTACACATCTCCCACAGCTGGGTTCCACGTTTGCTGACTGTGTTTTCCAGGTGTCTTAGCGACGCTCTAGGCAGGTACTTGCAACGCTCTAGGCAGGTACTTGCATCTTAGCGTTCTACAGGCTGGGTGATTAGGATCGATGAACATGTGCCAGAGTATCTTGTAGCCGAGAGCTATGTTCACTTGCTCAGGATCTTTGATTTGCAGCCCTCCATCTCTGAGTGGTCATTTTATTGTTTCCCACTTCACCAAATGGAATTTTCGCTGATTTCCCCTGCCTCCATGCTAAAGGAAATCTCTTAGGAGTTTTTTTATCTGTCCTTTGATTGATTTTGGGGCCAGCAGGAATGAGGCCTGGTAAATTGGGAGTGAGCAGAGCACATTTTTTATCAGTATGAGTTTACCTCCTTGGGTGAGCCACTGCCCCCCCCAGAATTTGATTTTTGACTTGATTTTGCTCAAGACTTCTTCCCACAGTGCCCACCTGTTTATGCCTAGGGTAAGTGGCAGCCCAAGATAATTGATTTTATCCCATTTTGAATGTCCTTTGAACCCCAGTATGCTTGTTACTTTCTGAATTTCATTTTCTTCAACGTTCCAACTTTAGACTGCACTTTTTCGTTCATTTATCAAGGCCCCTAAGACTTTGCAATATGCTTGGAGGGTGGACTTGTACACATTGGATATTCTGCAAGAAGCCCCACCTATCATGAGTGAATCGTCAGCGAAAAGGGCGTGATTGATAGGCTCCAGCTCTTTCCTTATTCGTAATCCTGGAGCATTTCCATTTGCTTTGTCTAGCTCAAGCTTTCTGCTCAATGTTTCTGCCAGTAGTATATACAGATAGGGAGAGAGGGGGCATCCTTGTCTTAGTGCTCTCATGGCTTGAAAAAAGCTGGCTGGCCTCCCATTTACCATTGGGGCTATCCAAGGCCTTCTGGTACATGCTTTTATCAATTCTACAAACTCTTCCGAGAAGCCAAAAGTCCAAAGAACTTTATAAAGGAATGGAAAGTTGATTCTGTCAAATGCATTGGCCATATCAAGATTGACCAGCATTCCCTTCTCTTTTCTTGAGTTGCTGGAATGAATAGTTTCCTAAACTTGGATGACATTGTCTAAGATGTGTCTTTCTTTGAAAAAACCCCCTTGTGAGTGGGAGATGAGATTGCCTAGCAGGGGCTTCATTCTGTTAGCGATGATCTTTGCTATTATTTTGTATGATGCATTACATAAAGAAATAGGTCTGAACCTTTCGAAAGTTTCCAGGTTGGTTTCTTTCGGTATTAGTGCTAGGAAGGTTGATTTTATGCTGCCTCCCATATTTTATTTCTGCAAAAAACCTATGATCATTCTAATTAAATCTGATTTTATTATATCCCAGCATATCCTATAAAAGTGGATTGTGAATCCATCTGGACCAGGCGCTTTGTCTAGTCCATGGCCCAGATTATTTTGCTGATTTCTTCCTCAGTGACGTGCTTCAGGAGAACTATATTATCCTCCTTAGATACCAATGATTGGATGTTGTTGAGGAACTCTTCATTTTCTTCTTTTCTGCCTTCACTCCCTTTGCTATATATATTTTGGAAGTGTGTGCCTACAGCCTCTTTAATTTGATCTATTCCCTTGCAAAGAATCCCATTAGAGGTTGAGATTTCAGAGATGTGATTTCAGGAGAGGCGTGCTCTACATTGCCGATGGAAATAAGAGGTGTTCCTATCCCCAGATTCCAACCATAGACTGTGGGAATTTAATCTCCAGTAGTCTTCTTCTATTCTAAATGAGCAGAAGGTGTTGCATTGGGTAGCCTGCTCTTTATCCATCTCTTTTATTGTTATGTCTACAAAGTCCATTTTTCTTTGTAGATTTCCCAATTGTTGTACTGCTTCCTTTCTTTGACTGCTGGGGGTGCATGTGGGAATCTTGCTCCATTCTTTCAAGGCCTTCTTGGTTTGCTTTAACCTTTGTTCCCATACATAGCTAGGAGAGCCTATGACTGTAAGTGACCAATATTTCCTGACTGTCTCTAAGAATCCACTTCTTTCTCTCCAAAGTGGGCTAAATATAAATGGGATTGGGTCCAAATTCTCTTCCTCCTCCATCGAGAGAAGGATGGGTTTATGATCAGAGGTAAGTTTTGGGAGGATATCTGAGGAGATGATCCTTCTTTCTAGAAGTAAGGTGCTTTGTGCTAGGAATATGTCAAGTCTTGCTGAGATATGATCTACACCTAACCTGTTATTTGTCCAAGTGTATAGCCCTTTCTTTGGTTTCATATCCAGTAATTCCCATTGTAGTATTATGTCTTCTACCACGTGTAGCATTTGATCCCTGCTACTTCTACCACCTCTTTTGTCTTTTCCTTTCATCACTATGTTGAGATCTTTGGCTATGATTATGTTGTTTGGTGTGTGCAGTTCCAAAAATTCATTTAAAGATTGCCAACAATTTTTTTTTTCTGCATAGGTTACTAGAACATAAATATTGAATAGGGAAATAGTTAACTTACTTGCTGTGTGCTTCAGCTAAGTGAAGATCCAGTGCTGAGTTTTGTGTGTATTGAATAGCTTAAATTGGTCCTCCTTCCATAGGGTGGCTATTCCACCTGCGGAACGCCTTGCGCTTACTGTTTTTCCTAATTTCTTTCGCCATTTATTTTTGCTGATTTCTAGAAGCATATCCCCTTTGATTTTTGTCTCTTAGAGCAATAGGATCTTTGCTGGTTCCATTTTCATAAGATCTTTGACTGCTTCGACTTTTGACGGATTCCCCAATCCTCTGCAGTTCCAAGAGACAATTCTCATTACTTACTATTGGGGGTAGTGCTTATTCCTCCTTTTGGAGGTCTTTTTCTTGTACTTCTTCCGATTGTCATTTCTATTGTGGCATGGATTCCTTGAGTTTTTTGTCTCTCTGCCTCTTCCTCCCTTGTTTCTCTGTGCGACTTCCTTCCTGCTCTTTTAGCAGGCCTCTCCAGGGTCTCTTCCTCGGAGGAGCTGAGTGGATCTATGATTTTCTTCCTAGCTATATCTGCATATGAGGGATAAGGGGTAATTTCTAGAGTTGTTGCCTGCTTCCCTTCTACCTCTTTGCTTTTACCACTGGGCGAGGTCTGATCTTGTTCCATGCTCTCTTTGTTTGGCTCTTCTGTTTCTACTTCCTTGTTATGATCTATGGTCTGTATACCTGCTGTTGATGTGGGATTGGAGGTCCCAGATCTCGGAGCCTAGGAATCTAGCGAGGTTTTGTTTTCTTTTGCATTGCTCTTGTCTCTACTTTTTACTGATCCTGCTTTCTGCACTTTTGTCCACTGTTCCGCTTTTGAATTTCCTGTTCATATGAGGTATTTTTCTTGCAATATCTTGCAAAGTGGCCATAGCCGTGGCAGTATCAGCATTTGAATGGTAACTTCTCATAGTCTAACTCCTGGATGTGCGTCCATTCTGTGACAGTTAATTTTATCGCTTCCGGAAGCCCTACTTCCGAGTCTACCTCTACGCAGTTCCGTGCGCAGGAGTACTGATATTTCCTTACTGCCTAATCTATGTACTTTCCCAGTGAGTTGCCTATGGTTTGTAGTGATTTTTGATTCCAGCAATGCAGCGGAAGATGGGAGAGACGAACCCATACTGGAACAGCCGACGGCACATCCTGAGCCGGATCGAAATCTGGGGTCCATTTTTTTAGATAGAACCCCTGTGGCCCCATGAAATATGGTCCATTCTGGAAAATGAGGTTTTTTTCTTCTGCACTTTCGAATACAAAGACGAAGAAGCCTTTCCCAACGAAATGACTTTTGATCCCTTCGGAGATTAGTAGGGACTAGTTCCTCTGAACCCATTATTCTACTGCTTTAGGTGAAGGCCATAGGCTTCTAAATTGACCAATAAGCCCTCTGTCTGCAAGATTGGGAGCATATCTACAAGTTTCTTCGATTGGCAGCTCGAATGAAGGCATGCAATCCAGTTTTTTTACAAATTTCTGCTGCATCTCTGTCAACATTCTTTTGTTTGCTCCTGTAGTTAATTTTTTGAATGCCACGAGGTTTGGCATGGAGGGAGTGGCCTCAAAGCCCCCACTCGAAGCCATGATTGCTTGCATGCAGTCTCTGTCAATGCATGTAGCAGTGTTCTACGCATGCAGTTGGAGATTTTTCCAGCGGTCAATTCGGATCGAGGCTCCCACGAATTTTTACCATTTTTAATCATTGATGGTTTCTGGAATTCACAACGAATCTGAGCTGTAATTCGTTCAGTCTGTCGAATCTCTAGTCGGTAAACTCACAAGATCTGGGTTTCAAAGCTGAATATGACTGGTTCTTTCAGATTCCTTCAGATCCGAGTCGACAGTCAGCGTCGTAGTCAGAGCTGAAATATAGTATTTTAAAGTTTTTGGTTTTTTATTTTTAGATCAATGTTTAATTTTTTTATATTTTAATATAAGTTTGTATTTACTTGTTTTATTTTTTTTAAATGTTTAAGTTTTGTTTTATTTATATTTCTTTTATTTTATATATGTTTTAGTATATATTTTTATTTACTTGTTATTATCTTTTTTTAGCTTTTTGTTTTCTCAATATTTTAATTTTAATTTTAATTTTTATTATATTTTTAATATATATATATATATATATATATATATATATATCCCATATATGTCTCTATATATATATATATATATATATATATATATATATGTATATATATATATATATATATATATATATATATATATATTATTTAAAAAAATTGTGTGTTTTATTTTTCTTCAATGTTTGTTTTATTTTTTGGTCATGTTTTTTATTTTTATTTTCTATGTTCTAATATACATTTTTATTTACTTATTATTTTTTAAATTCTTGTGTTTTTTTTTTAACATTTTAATATTTGTTTTCTTTTGCGTTTTTCATTTTCATTTATTTATATATTTATATATTGTTTTCTTTTCTTTTATATTATTTTTCAGTTATGTGTCGATATTGAACTAGCAACTCAATCCCATTGTCTGCCAATTTGATAGTTGATTTAAAATTTTTCGTTATAATGGATGGAGTGTGCCCCCACAATGTTTCAATTTCATGGTTGGTCTTTACGTTTTCATTACAATAGGTCGAGTTTGCCTACACCGTGTGTCTATTTGATGCTTAATTTTTAAAATTTTGTTGCAATGTGTCAAGTTGTCGTTGAAATATGTTGAAAAATTAAGGTTTTCTACAGTCATGATATTTGGTTTTAATTCCATGGTTGTCAAATTGTCAAAATTTTAAAGTTATTTTGAGTCATGATATTTTATCTCTAATTATGGTTGAAAACAATTATAAGTATTTTATCTTTAACACCATCGAAGAAAATTGTTGTAATTTTAAGGTTTTTCAGAGATTTCGATCTTTTATATTTAATGTCACATCTAAAAATCGTTGAAATTTTTTGGTTTTTCATAGTCATGATATTTTTTCCTTAACACCATTGCTAAAAAATGTTGAAAATTAACCTCGAAAAAAAATATGTTATTCCAACATCAACAAATTTTCTATTGAAGGTGTTTTATTGAACAAAAAATCTGGTTTTTTTGGCTTTTGCTATCATCTTTAAAAAAAAATGAAAATTTACTCCGAAAAAAAAATGTTATTCCAACATCAACACTTTTCATTTTCGAGTTGTTTTTCATGTTTTTAGGTTTTTTTTGCTATAATTCTCATTTTCAGTTTACAATTCACATTTCAAAGTTTACATTGTTCCACATTAGATGTTATGGGACTAAATTACCCGAATGACTAGGCAATGTAGCTTGTCATAGTTATTCCTCCTTAATAATGAGCTATTAGGAAGTCCTCCCAGCTTCTACGCTTGGAGGAATTATTTTTTACAACCACAAATGATATCTCCTTGCCAATGGGGGTGTCCATTATCAACAATGACATGGTGTCTGAAAGGAATGCTTTAGATCTGAGCAACATCGACTACCAATATGTTATTCAAACCGTAGGTGTATTAACTTTGGCCTTGAGAGATGTGTCCACCACCTTGCATGTTGTCCTTCATTAATCTCCATCATGTCTCTAACGCATCTAAACCTTTTCATGAAGTCTTTTTCTTTCAGACTCCTCGATATGCTTACGCATTTTAACTTGCTACTCTTCTCCCTAATATTTCCAACAATTTAGCTGTATCCCCTCCCTTTCCTTTCCTCTGCTTTGTTGGACACCTAATATGCTGAGGGTTATCGTGTGGAATATGAAGATTCATTGGATTCCAAGAGACCTTGGAAGATGAATCCAACCGTCATGGAAAATGTATTAATATGTATATCATTGTGAATAGAGTGCATTCAATGTTCTATCTTATTTTCTTGTCCACTCCATGTGTGTGTGTTTAACATGGTATCAGAGTGGGTGAGTTTCGGCCTTGATCTAGTTTGAGCCACTAGTTTTGTGGCCTTTATTTTGGTCTCTCCATGGATTTTTCATTCTGACCCTATCATACTTTTCATTCCTTGATATGGCATTCCTCGCCTAATGTATCTATCATTTCTTTTGTAAACCATTTTATGTGCAGACTAACTCCCACTACTTAAAAAATTCCTTTTGTTATTTTTATCTCTACACACGAGTGCTTCGTCTTTCCTATTTTTTAGGTTGCACCCCTGGAATAGAATATTCTCTCACGAATTCAATAAGCCTCACCATTTCACTGCACTCTTAGAACTTTAGTTCTATCTACGAATAACCATTGACAATTTCAGTTGACATGCTCAGCCCCAACTGTTTCCCTGCATTAATCCTCTAACTATGCTATTGTTCAAAACCTTAACTCAAATTTAATGCTCCAGTGTGTTTTCTCCTGGTGTCAGAACTAATATTCCATTCGGCTAATATCCCATTGTAAGGAAATATTGACCTAATATGTGGCCAAAGAGAGTTTAAGTTTCCTTTTGTCACGAATGGAGATGATATATTACAAAAAGGGTTGTTGGAAATCAATGCAAGTATTTTAGCCGTGGACACTTAGTGAAGGATATAAAACTTTTTCACTATCATAAACAAGTACGCAATAAATTTCGAGTGTCCAAGCTTTGACATAATTTTTCAAAGGATAACCATCTCAAGGACTTAAGCAAAAATAGCCATCGAAAATGATATGTCCGGTGAAATCCAAGACATTATGGTAGAGAATGTTAACATCTATTGTTGGATGCTTAGCTTGGCACTGTAAAATTTAGGGCTTTCTAATGTGGACATTGAGTGTGACTATGTTAAGAAGAGACATTCCATGCTCATTGTGGTTGGTAGATGGGAATATATATATGTATCTACACATTGTAAAGGCACTCTCTTTTCCATGCAATGTCCCTTGAGATTTTTCTGAAATGAATTTCATTTATACATTGGTATTGGATGGTATGTATTGGCTAGAGCACGATTTAAGTGTTGTGTTTAATACTGAGCATTGTATTTAATGCTTAACATGAGTTTGGTTGTATGTTAAATACTCTTAATGTGTGTGTTTCCTCATACCTTTTATTATATCTTTTGTTATCTTCGCATATAATAGTTGTCACTTAGAGTTATTGACAAAGGTTGACCCCTAAGAAAACATGAAATGAATGAACCAACATTTTAAATTGAAAACAATGAACCAAGGGTCAATATTTGTCAATAACTCTAAGTGACAACTATTAAATGCGAAGATAACAACCTGAAAATGAAAAGTGGGATTGCTTTGCTAGTTGAATATCGACACATACCTGCAAAATAAAATACAATAAAACAAAACAATATATAAATATATAAATAAATGAAAATGAAAAATGTAAAAGAAAAAAATTATTAAAATATTAAAAAAAAAACAAAAAAAACACCAGAATTGAAAAAATAATAAGCAAATAAAAATGTATATTAAAACATAGAAAAAAAAAAACGACCCAAAAAAATAAAACAAACATTGAGGAAAAATAAAACACACAACCTTTTGAAAAAAATAAAAATAAAATATATATATATATATATATATATAAAGACATTGAGAAAATAAAAAGTAAATAAAAAGATAATAAAAAGTAAATAAAAATATATACTAAAACATAAATAAAATAAAAAATGATATAAATAAAACAAAACTTACACATTTAAAAAACAAGTAAATACAAACTTATATTCAAATATAAAAAAATTAAACATGGAGAAAAATAAAAAACCAAAACAAAAATAAAAGTTAAAAGAAATAATAATAAGTAAATAAAAATTTATATTAAAATATAAAAAATTAGAATATATATATATATATATATATATATATATATATATATATATATATATGTGTGTGTGTGTGTGTGTGTGTATATTGTTAATACTTAGCATATACTTTAAACAAAGATATATTTAAAAACATTGTTTAAGAAAGAAAACATTTAAAAATTAAATAAATAAATAACAAATATCAGCCAATTAAAAAAACTAAAAATATTAAATAAATTAAAAACACACAACGAACTAAAGCACAATTAAATAATATAATTATATATATATATATATATATATATATATATATATATATATATATATATATATATATATATATATATATATATATATATATTAAAAATATAAATAATAATAAATAAAAAATAATATTAAAAATAAAAATAAAAATAAATAAAACAACATACAAAGACGATGGGTGAACAGCTCTGATTTATTGCCTTGTCGATTCGAAAATAGAGTTGCCACCCCTACCTAGCGGCACATGTCACCCGATCCTGGGCTTGGATATCGATTCACAAGATAGGGACTCACACCTAGGGGCGATGGGGTGCATCCCCTGAGCCAGGGAGTTGTCTTCATGAGCATCACACACTTGTCCGTCTGTGCCTTGCATTGTGGTGGATTTACGATTTTGGGGCTTAAAATCATGCAGGGGCGGGTGGAACGTGACCTAGGTGAGGTCTAAGTTACTAAAATTGGGGACTGTGTAGGGCCATGAGCATAACCTTGGGAGGGTGTGGTTGACTCTTGTAATACTTTGGTAACAAACCCCCAACAAGGCAGGCAGACTGTGGGCGGATTGCGCCTGGGGTTGGTGGGCAAACAGGGTGAAATCTTGCATGAAGCTTTAAAATTGTGAGTTGCTTCTGTAATTTAAAATTTGTTCAATCTCGGGTCATATATTAACATATTAAAAAAAGGATAATAAAATAGGTATGTCTTTGGGGGCTGATATACTATATAAATTAGCTTCTCTCATTTCTCTATTAATTCACATTTTATTATAATATGATTGGTAAGAAGAATAAGGGTTGTATGTAAGTGTGTGGCTATTAGTTGATGGAAAAAAATAAAAATAAAATAAAAATAAAATAAAAAATAAATAAATAAAAAATAAATAAAATAAATAAAAAAATTTTGAGGGGTAATTACTGTGCGGGGGACTTATTAGGAGACAATGGGAAGTATCTGAAAGGGCTTGTCACTGCTTAACTCTCTAACTAAAACTTAGGACTAGCTGTGGATTCTCATTAAGGAAGCCTCAAAGTTAAAATGGCAGCTATTAACTTCAAGTACATGTGAAGTTCGAAGAGGACCAAATCCACAATTCTTAAAGGATCAAAGGAAAATCCATCATGCAAAGGAGCACTGTAACTGTTTCTCATAAACAAACTAATTAAGTAATGTTTAATAATATTTTAACGTCAAATATATTTGGTAATATTTTAACATTAAAGTATTTAATATTAAACTATGTTTAACATTGAAAATAAATACTAATATGGCTGTATCATGTATAAATATAAAATATGTAAAATATTATTTTGCCATACAACTTTGTATTTATTAATAGTTTAATAAAAAATTATGTTTTAACATAATATTTTAAGACATAAATATTTTAATATAATAAAATTTTAAATGAACAATGTCCATTTTATTATACATGTATTACTATTTTAATTTCTAATAATTATTATTATTATTATGTTTTTCTCTCAATAAATTTTAAAATATTTTTATATTAAAACAATTATTAATAAAAATAATAGAAATTATTATTATTATAGACTGTAAGAATGACTTTTACTTTTATGTTGGTAATATTTATACTTAATATTAATATTATATTGAATTATTTGACAACTTGCTTTGTTAATATTAATATATAGTATTAATAATAATATTAAAGAGTGGTTTATATAATATATATATATATATATATATATATATATATATATATATATATATATGGTTTATATATGTCTATGGACGTATATCTACCATTATTTTATGAACATACATACTCTTGATATATACCTAGCCTGTCATATACTAACCACATGTGTTAATGTGATTGTGCTAGTATATGTGTGTGTGTGCCATAATAGCATACGTAAAATATCATTCAACAATCATTCAATAAAATATATTTTTTGGAAAAGTTCTAATTTATTTTTTTAATAACTAATGGGTGGATAGTGAACATTTAATATCCATAAAATATTTGGAAATATTATTTAATAATCTCTCTTTATCAAAATGAAGACTAGGGTTCTTTAAAGGTAGTTATATATTTTCACTCTTTTAATTAAATTAATTAATAAAGGAAAATGTGAAATGAAGCGAATATCATATGAAATGATATATAGTTTTCAGTGTCGTTTTCATGGTCATGATATTACAACAAATTCATACTTGTATAATAATATCCATGATAAAGTGGAGGTAAAAACTCCATGATTAAGAATTTGTTACATGTATGTGTTTAGCTTATATTGAACTTTGTGGATAATAACTTTAAATAAGTTATAATTTGTTAATTCATAGTTTTTTAATTTGAATAGTCAAGTGTTTTGAAGTACTTATGCAGTTGACGCCTCAACATTTATAGTTTTCGAAGGCATATGGACTACTAGTTGAATAACATATCTGCTAAGTAAGACAGGTTGAGTTAATAAATATTAGCCCTAAGAGAATAAAACTACCCGATGCCATATAAATGAATTGCTGTGAAGTTTAGGTGTATCATTTCTCTTGTTCCTGAAGTGTATTGCATGGGGAGAGGACATACCTACAATGAATTATATGGAAATTCACTGGTGTTCAACAAAACATTTTGCGTGAAAAGACATATACCCTTTCGAAGTTTATAATATTGTATTCTATAAGTTTATAGTGTTTAATAATTAAAATCGACCTATTTCATTAATTATGAGTAACCAATTACTTATTCTCTGGTCAGAAGAAAAACATACATATCTAATTTTAGATTTTAACTTATATATATTAAATTTAGCCAAACAATTTAGAAATTTTTGGATTGGTTTTACAAATTCTAAAAGAAATTGAATCGACATTTGACATTACCATGTTAAATATGAAATCATATCTGCTATATATAAATTATAAGTCAATAAACATATTTAACTTTTATGCTTTTATGCATTTTGATTTGTGTAGATAATATTTTAACATAGTTAGTCTTTTATTGTGTTGATATGTATTTATAATGAAAAGGAAAGGTGTAGTTCTAGAAGATTTTAAATTACAATCGTCTTGTGTATGTTCATTTAAATTAAAAAATACATGATAATTTGAAAAGTTGTGATTAAATTTATTAGGTTATGAATTTGTGTAGTATAGATTTGTAATTATTTTCATTATTATTTTCCTTCACATGGGTAACATCCTATTCTCAGATTAATTCTTGTAGACATTGTTTATCAGATTATTTTCTTGTTTGCATCTCTATCTTAATATTCTAATTCAAAGTGGTATTGATAGTTCAATTGTTGCTAACATTTAATATTTTCATAATTATTTAGTCTTGTTTGGTTATTTTGTTGGATGTTTTTATTGATAATGTCAAAAACAAGCTGTCTTGTTAATAATAGAAGATACAAAAGCTTAGGCTCTTGACTAGGAAAACCCCTCCATGAAAGCTTGGTTAACTCTTCTCTTCTTATATAATAGCATCAAATTAGACACCAAAGACCCAAACCTAGACCAATTCCTCTCCAAGTATAGGCTTGACACCTTAACAAGCCTTCCTTCTGTTCATTAATCATCTTCAAACTTCAGCACATTGTATTCATTAATTCTTCTGAGTTTGTAAACCGTAATTTTGGTATTTGTAGCTACAATAATCCTTGATACATTGGCATATTGAGACCTTCCCTGAAAATAAAACTCCTCCCAAGGTCATGGATAAAGATAGTGTTCTTCCTTCCGATTTACAAGATCTTGCTTCGTCCTCCTACAAATAGAGCTTTGGTTTCAGCCTTCCTTGCCTTGGAAACCTAGAAATTCGCACATGTGAAGATATAATTCCCAAAATAGATATTTTTCTTCCTCCTTGGATTCTTCTTATCTCTTAGATCTTCATTCTTCTTTTCTCTTGTTTCCAGTAAATATTAAATCCTAGTAAGATCAAACTTCGCCCAGTTAAGTGAGTTCGATAAATTGTGCTCTTCACCTAGCCTTTCAGGGTTAATTCCCTCAAACAATTTGATTTGTAACTATCGGGGGATAAACCGTACTATTAGAGTTTCCCATTTATAAACTAAATGATTATTTTTCAGTGCATTTATACCCGAAAGGATCATCATGATGTTGATTTCTTTGACTCATGACAATAAATCCTAAAACATAAAAACCCTAGAATCATCAAGGGCTGTAGATTTACAAAATGTAGCCAATAAAAACAATGAAAAACATGTTTCTCGTGATAATTTTTATTTTCTTTTTGTTACATGGGATTCATGTTGAAATGAATACAACAATTATGACAAAATCTAGTTACATTTGTATCCCCTCTTAACTAGGAGGTATTCATAATTAAACAAGCTATACATCATTTAAAACGAAAAGTTCGGTAAGAAGAGTCGGATTGATAAGTAACACTAGCATCATCATTGTAATAACTTAGAATTAACTCATTTGAGACCAAACTTGACAAACTCAACTTTATTTGAGAAAATTTTTGTTGGGAGGATTTAAATGTGATACCATACTCTAAGAATATACCATTTGGATATTCAAAATTGTGTCCTTTTAGGACTATTCTTATCTTGGAACTCTAATCTTGTGTCCTCGAATAATATCAATATCTTAGAAAAAATCTGTGGTTCTTCACCGTCCATCTTCGAAAAGGTGTCGTAACCCTTTCCTTTCTTGGATGCTATGTCAAGAAACATTGTTGTTTTCTCAATCCTCCACCATTCTCTCTGTGAAGATAATTGCATGTGATCATCATCACTCCTCTCAAGCCAGAATGTTGCATGTCCTTCTTAACGAAGTATATTGCTACTATTCAAGACCTCCTTTCTTTCCTTATCCAAAACCGAGAGAATATTTATAGAATTCCTTTCTATTTGGAAGTCAAAACACAATATTTGTAAGTTGTAACTTTAAATAATACCAACTACTTGTTCTTATTTTATGGCTACATGGTTCTCTCTTTCAACGCACTCTCTATCCTTGAATATATTCTAACAAGGTATGTTTGAATGCATCATATATAATATTACTTTAGGCAATTTTCCAAATCAGCGTTCTTCCTTTCATTCATCACTTTCATCTCTGGAAGACATAGATGAAGGCATTGTGTTAAGCCTCCATAGCTTCAACTTTCTCCTTGAAAGTGATATTCGCTTTGACCTTGATTGTCTTCTCACAATTATAGCTTTCAATACCAAGATGAGAATATCTAAAGTTCTTCATGGTTTAGAAGTATTATTGAGCTTCTTTCTTCTTCCTTGTTCCATTCATATGTGCACTTTGACATCCTTCTGGGTAGAAAAATAACATTACTTGGATAACAATGATAACATTTAAAATAAGGAACAGCTCATTAATGATGACCTTGTCCATCAAATCTGCGTGACACATCTGGTGGCTCCATATGAATCTTTCCTTCATTCGACAGGTTCTACAGCTGATTCATTTATTCACCAAGTTAGAACTTTTTAGGATAGAGATCCTGTAAAATTATTAAATATTAATAATCTAAGTAAAATTAGCTAAATATTATAAATCGTAATTAAGTCAGTTTATTCCTTTTAAACATGTTTTAAATCATCTTTAAGTGTATTTATAAAGATTCTTTATTATGATCTTAATAAAGATCAACTTGATTTAATACTTTGTGATTTGTTCACTCATCAGTTTATTATGTCCTTTAATGAATCTGTAGTGACCTGTTCTCATTCCTTCATCCTTCAGTGTTGTTGTTTCCACCATTGTGATTTTATTAACATCATAATGCTTCACAAGAGCATTCCAAAATGATGGTTCTTTCAGGAAACAATATTACTACAGGTGAGCTGAGTAACACAGCAACATGCCTATCTTTAACAAAGCATGGTGCTGAAAAGTGGTGATGGGGAATGTAATTTTTTTTTATTTCATCTTTTATTTATGAAATGTGGTCTTTTTTAAATATTAGTGATTTTCACTCTTTAATTTTGAAAGCATTAATGAGTACGACATCAACTTTTTTTTTAATTTGGTGATTTTCATATAATTTTGGCTTGATAATGATGTATAATACTTTCTTTTAAATGATAATTTCCCACTACATATTATTATTATTAATAAACTTAGATAAATATATATATATATATAATTAAAAAAACAATAAAATGTAAAAAAAAAAACAAAAAAATTAACTAAGCAAAAATAAAAAATTTAAACAAAAATAAATAAATAAAATGTTAAGAAATTATATGAAAAGAAATGACAAAGTTTGAAAAAAAAACACATAATTTAAAGAAAAAAAACAAAAATTAACCAAAAAAAAAAGCATAAAAACATTTTTTTCTTGAATTTATTAAAAAAATAACTTTCATTTGAAAAAAAATTAAACAGAAAATTTAACAATAATTAAGACACAGACAAAACCTGAATTTAAAAAATAAATGCAAAAGAAAAATCAACAAAAAGTTTCGATGCAAAATAATAAACAACAATAAAGAGAAAAAAACACAAAATTTTAAAAATTCAACAAAAAAAACAGAACAAAAAAAAAACAAAATTAAAGAAACAAGAAAAAGCAAAATAAAAAAGAATTAATTAAAAAAAAAAAAAACTATCAAAACAAAAACAAAAAAAATTAAAAAAACCACATAAAATAATTAAAAACATTATCCATAAATTTTAAATTTTTAGCCAAAACAATTACAAAATTTAAAAAATATGAAAACTAATCTAAACTATAAAAGATTAAAAAATAATATATTAATAAATTAAATTTAATAAATAAATTTTAAATTCAAAAAAAATATTAATCTACCAAACTCTTAATTTAAAAAAAAAAAAAAAAAATTCAAAGGCAGATTAAATTTAAAAAAAAAAAATGAATTAAAAAAAAAAAATAACAAGCAACAAATAAATTAAATTTTAAAAAATTAAAACAAAGAAAAAAATAGTTAAAAATTAAAACAAAATTTAAATTTAAAAAATAAAAAAAACAACAATAAAAAAAATTTAAAAAAAAAAAATTTTTGGGCGTGGCAGTATGCCATGGTGGCCTCAGCTGAAGATGTGGCAGGAGAAGCGTGGCGGGGTGAACGTTGTGCAGCCAGGCGAGCCTCATCGCCACCTCGGTGGGGCAGTTCCTGAATCGACCTCCGCAGGCAGGCCCCCTCCTAAGCAACAGGTGGGCCCTGTGTGTTAAATGATAGACACGTTAAGATAATCTGTGGGGAGAAGGCAGTTTAGGAAATCACGTCTCTTTGATCAGGGCAGAATTCTGAAATAAACATATTATAAAACAGGAGGGCTGATTAACAGCTTCTATGACTAAATTATTTTATTTTGTTTTTGTTTTTAAATTTTAAATATTTTTTAATTTGATTTTTTTTTTTTTTTAATTAAAAATTAAAATTATTTTTCATTTATTTTTCTTTGAAATTTTATTTTCTCTTTTGTTTTTTCTAATTATAATAATAATTATATTAATTTGTATTTTTTTATTATTAAGTTTTTTTATTTTTATCTTTTTTATTATTGTAATTTTATATTTAATTTTTTTCATTTAATTTTTAATTTAATAAAACTTTGTATTTTTTTTCAATTATTTGAATAAATATATTTTTTTTTCTATTATTATTTTTTAATTAATAAATTTTTTATGTTTTTCTAATTTCAAAATTACAGAAATTTCTAATTTAAAATTAAGTTTTCTTTTTTTAATTAAACTTATTATTTTTAATTAATTTGTTTTTTTATTTTGTTTTTGTTGTCTGCTTTTTAATTATTTTTTTTTCAATTTTCATTCTAATTATAATTTTAAAGTTTTTGCTTTTGTTTTATATAATCTTTTTCTTTAATTATATATTTTCAATTATTTGTTTATTAATTTATTATTAATTAATATTTTTTTATTAATTTATTCTTTAAATATTCATTTTCTAATTTAATAAATTAATATATATATATATATATATATATATATATATATATATATATATATATATATATATATATATATATATATATATATATATATATATATATATAATTATTTTCTAAAAATTGTTTATTTTTTAATATATTTTTGAAATTTGATATTTTTACTGGATTTTATTTTAATTAATTTTATTTTTTATAGTTCAATTTCTATATTAATTTTTATAATTTCTTTTTTTATTGTTTTTAATTAATATTTTATTTTGTTTTATTTTTAATTTTTTTATTTCTATATATTTTGAAATATTAATCTTTAATTTTTATTTTATTATTTTCTTATTTAATTTTGGAACCTTTTAATGTTTGAATTAAAATTTTTATTTTATTTATTTTTTATTTTTTGTCTCTATATTTTTAAATTTTAAGCTTTAAAACTTTTTATTTTAATTATTTTTCTTAAATTTTAGTTTTCACCATTTGAATTTAAAACAAAAATATTATTTTATTTTTAAAATGTCAAAAATATATTGTTGTATAATTTATTCGACATCATTTGGTTTTGTTTTTAAAATTTTTCAATCTTTTAAAATAATTTGTTTTAACTGTTTATGAAGCTATTTGGTGACATTAACGTCATGCGTTGAATACATACACATTTTTGGTCATTTTTATTTTTGGTCTTTTTGGGCTGGGGTTCTGGTTGAGGTGATTACTATAGCCGATAACAGGTGTTCAGATCTTCAACTGATCCGATATATCAATACATACTACCTCTGCATCATGTTATATAATGTAGCAGATAATGAACAATACTGCAATATTATATCATTTTTAAAATTATACTTGTTGACCTTCTTCTTTATGCTATTATCACATGCTTCTTTTATAATTAACACATTAAAACAATATTCTCCTAAAGTAAAAAATAATGTATGCATACAAAATACTAATTTTTTAAAAAAGAACTGCAATAATAAGGTGTGTTTAATAGTAGATAATTTCATGTCTTTTAACGGATTTTCTCATATTCTATGCTTTAACTAGTATAATATGACAGGCATAAAACAAGTTCTTTATGTGATGTAAAAAATAACCTATCATCATCTTCAGTGTTCATTAAATGTTATCTAAATATCGATGAAGGATTTTTAGTTATTGATTTTCTTTCATTTGAAAAGTGTTGATATGCAACATCAACCTTTTTTCAGAAACTTGTTTTAATTTTGTATTTCTAATGTATGATGAGGTTTTTAAATGTTGGTAATTTTCATGGATTTCTACAAATCAACGTGAATATCATTTTAAGTTTTTAGGGCATCTTTTGACACTTCAAATTTCTTATCTCCTAGTAGCAAGTTGCCATTTGATTATTTAACTATTTTTCAATAGCTATTCCTCTTCATGTTTTCTTCAGGAATATTTGGTTTTAAAGATTTTCATTCTATTTTGTTTTTTGTTTTTTAAATTTGAAGCTCTTTTATAATAATTTCATTTTCTTTTGGAATCTTAAAAAAATAATAAAATTTATCATTTTTGTATATAATATTCTTTCTGATGGTGGTGTGGCGGTGTCCCTAGGAATGTGTTTGGTCATGGAATATAAAAAGGTTTATTTTAGTTGATTTATGATTTTATTCCTATATGCTAAGCTGGAAAGCCTCCAGGAAAGCTCACTATAATTTGACATCTGAAAACTGGGAAAATTGACCTTGCAACAAAGATTATGGACTAGAAACTATAATAGAACAATTTGTAGAGGCACTCTAAAGGAAGTGATTTTCATCATAGAAGGTATTCTATTTTATTCTATAAGACAGATCCTTTGCATCACATGGTGTTTTAGGGATATAATCGCTTAACCACATTTCTCTGACTCATGAAATTAATTCTAATCTTGGATATATTGATTTGCTATATTTAAGCTAGTTAAAATAGATAGATACTTTTGATCTTCTAGGGTGGGGTTGATGACCTCATATATCTTAATTTTCTTTTAGGCTGCTAGATCTTTCTCCTTTGTTTCTTTGAACTTAAAATAACCAATTTTAATGTTCAATGTTTGTTACCCAACATTATCGTCGATCTCCCAATCATTGTAGGCAATTGGTGTCTTTCTTCAGCTTTAATTTAAGCCTTAGGTGGTTTGAACAGGACTGTTTAGCTTAGGAATTCTGTGGTCTCCTATGCTATTGATATTTTAACTTGGAAACTATGATCATAGCCAAACAAAGCGGGGAAAGACCATACCCTTTGAGAGGCTAGGATAAGTGTATGTTTTAATTTGTAAAAATTATCAGATTATACAAAACATTTACATTTTATAATCTTTCTCTAGGATTCTCTAGAGATATTTGCAACCCTAAACCTGCATCCGCACTAAGACAGCAGGAGCTAAAGTTTCGAGAGAAACTTCTTTATCACATTAAAGTTTTCCATTTTACAATTATTTTAAACACAAATGACTTTCTACTACCATTAATCCTTTTAGATATAATTGGTTGAGCATGATGATATCATTCTGGTGCCTTGAAGACACTTCCTCCAAATTATATTTAATACATAAAAATTAGCATAAATCGTTCTTTATTGATTTTAATGTTCTTTCTTTTGGTTTTATTGTAAATATTAACGAATATGTTCATATGCAAATAATCCATAAGAAGTCTAAATTTGCATATCAAGATCAGACAAACTTATTGAAAAATATGGCAATATAAAGAAGAAGGTTAGTGACTATAAACAGTTTAATGCGATGCTAATACTTTAACATCAACAGTATTACAACAGCGATGGAACTGAACAAGGCTGGGGAAGACGACATATTTCATATATTCTATAATATCTTTAGTATAATGTTTGCTCTTTAACGGCAATTACATTCTCATAAGCATATAGCGGTCGCTCTTAGTTGAAAAGGAACATTTATCTCTTCTAATCTGTTCACCGTTATTTCTGAAGCGTATTGTTCTAAAGTCCACAAAGCGATAGAAATTATGGATTTATCATTCTTTGGCATTTCCTCTGGCGATAAGCGTATGAGGTGGTCCGTTGTTGGTCTGCCTTCTAAAACACCTTGGCAACACAACGCAACACCTTCACTTTCAAGACAAATGCTCAACTTATTTTCCAAAATAATACCATATAACTTGGCTAAGAATCTGCCTCCATAATTTCTTAGGAGCCACCTTGAGAGGTCTTGAAGTTCTCTTGTCTTTTTAGAATGTTGTATATCTCTAACATAGGGTCCAGGGATTGCAGGTTACTGTCTTGTCAATTTTGAAATTCATCAACAACTTCCTTAATTGATCTCCTCACTTTTACAATCTTTTTCACTTTACATGGGTTGGTTTTTCTATTTCTTTTATTACTTAGAGACTTCAATTGAGAACTTGTTAATAGAGAATAAGAAGTGTTGTAGTAGAAGTGTGATAAAGGTCATATGTGTTGTCATACTAGACTAAGGAAAAATTAGTTTTTAATTCATTTAGAAACAAATCATTTTTAGTTCTGTAAAATTAATTACTTTGTCCTGAGATTATCATATGGGATCTCTATGCATCACAAAATTGAGAGTTATGGAAGTAAATGCTATGATCGATGGGCTTGAATAGTCTAAGATGTAGCTGCTATTTTAGTTGCATATGAGAGATCTGAAAATAACACCAAAGAATCTACAATGCTGTGACCATGATTCAAGTCACCTGACAAAATTAGCGCAACTTTAGACCATTGCAGATGGGAATCTTACTTTTCAAACTTACGCCCAACCGACCAAAACAAATTATCTGAGGTCTTTGGAGCTTCTTTATCTGTTACTGTGATGCAAGGTCTTCGTCTGTGAAGAGGATTGGGGTTGGGTGATCATAGAAAAATAGCTTGGTTTCATGAGGATTCGAGCATTAAAGTCACCACTAAAATGATAATACTTCATTCCTTAGGCTAGAAATATCTTCTCTAAACCATTATGAGACTATTTTATCTAGATTGTTGGTAAGTCATAATTGATTACACTTTTGTGAAAATTAGGGGCAAGAAACTTTTTACGGCAATAGTTCAATAATTTTCATGATTGATGCAATATAATTAACCCCATTAGCTACAATGAGTGAACCATCAATTTTTCTTTGAAGTTAAATAATAACAAAGTTAAACAATTTAACAAAATTTTAAGCATTGTGAGTTTGGCGAGAACTAATTTCTATAAATTAATCACAAAAGTTGGTTTGTTTGCGATTTCATTATTCTTGTAATTTACTGTCATTGCTGTTTTGTTGTTCATGGTACAGCTCCTCCATTAGTGTTGTTGCTCCTCTCATCCGGCGTTGTTGTCCTTTCCTAAGCGTTGTTCTTTTCATGGTATGTTGAACCTTACCGTTTCCAAATTTTTCACATATATAACAGATAGTACATACTGCTATGCGTTGAGGGAATATAAGTTTATTATTTATTACCTGCTTTGTTCTCTTTAGATATGATTGTTTCTATGCTTTAGTGGACTTATTATTTCATCTGTTACATTTATCATTCTATTTGGATGGTTAGCGCGTACTTATATCCTATCTTTGTTGGTGTATGCAATGGCTCACGACCCTCGGTCCATTATAATGGCTCTAGGCATACGAGTCTAAAAGCCATAGCACAGGATCCCATCTTCTTTCCTGTAGGCTGGGTCACCAACTACATCATCTCGCCCGGTGCCCTGCGCATATATATAACACTATGTACACTTTATTATCGCTCATTATTAAACAACCAAGAAAGAACATATCTTGTTTAGCAACCTACTTTGTTCTGAATACTGCCTGATGACTCCCTCTGTGATTCCTGAGAACTCATTTCAGCACTCTCATAAAGAACTGGGTCGCCTTGGCCTCACCTTTGTTCTTCTTCGACTACGGCCAACGTGATGTGCAACACCCTTACTACCGATTATAATAAAATGCCTCCACTCTTTCGCTTGGCTCTCCAGTCGCATAACACTCCTCTGCTGATAAATCACTATTGAACTCCCCTCACCATCATGCTCTCATGTGAAACATGATGATTTAAAAAACATATTTTAAGTTTGTGAACACCATTTAATGCACAATATTGTCATACACAATATTTGTAACATGAAGATACTAGGACTGCCATTGTGGTGTCATGCTCATTATATGTTTTCATGAAAAGGCACAAAATAAAATTAAACCATGGGGAGAATATCACCAAATACATGCTTTGATAGTTTACTGTGTTGTTGTAAAATTATTGCAATTGTTTCCAACAAGGTGAAGTGAAACCTTTGTTTAGTTAACCTCTAGGAAATGCGGATACTATAGAAACAACATCGGTACCCAGACTGCTAGAAAAGCTAATCTCAATAGAAAATAAGAAATTGATCATTTTACTATTTTCAAACTGTTCAACTTCTATGAAAACCCATCAACATATTCGTGAATCTTTGGGTACCATATTTGTTTTAGAGATATTTACGGTGTGCTTATCAAAAGAGCCACGAAGAGGGTATGTAAATAGAATAGAATTACCTCCTTTTAGGCAATAACACTTTAGCATGTGGTAACTGTATAAATGTTAATAGCTAAATTTTACAACGATATAAATTTAAAATAAACAAATATGTTCATGTTTTCTTTGACTAGGTACGGGTTTTAAGCTTAATCTGTATGGACATTTTTGTCTAGTTAAATACCATACATTTGCAAAATTGATTTATCTTTGAACTTTTCATTTGTGTGTTGTATGTAAAGATTTATGTTCCCAGTTTTCTATACATCGTTCATTTTGCTAACAATTAAAATCAAATATGTATTTATACACTGAAGTTAGTTTATGTTTGCAAATATAAATGTGTATAATGTTATATTACAGTTTTATTCTACATATGCATTAGGCATTTGAGATATCCTTGTGTGTTAGGTTATTTATGTTTTTAAATTTTGCAATGATATATTATAATATTTTTATTACGATTTTGTTTGCATGTGTGTTTGTTTTAAGCTATTCTCTCCATCATAATATCATTGTGTTTGATATCTTGATTGTTTTAATTTACTTTCAGCATTTATGTTTTCACTTAAGTATTTTCTGCTATATTAGGCTCTCTCTTTCCATTGAGAAATTTTATTAGCATTATTGGTTTTTTCATTTAATTCATTTCAACCACAATGACTGTTCTGTCATTACGCAATCACGTCTGTATTGAACATTATCATATTACTGGGGAAAAAAAGTTTTCCTTTAATTTTACACATATTAAAATGTCTTTGAAAAGAATTATTTCTATTTAAAATAAAAAGGTGAAAGAATAGTTTAGAAAATTACTAAGAAGCAATTAGATGGTAGGCCAACAACAACGAAAAATCAATACAATACAACAATCAACCTACATCAAAAAAACATATGGTCACAGACAGGCTTTTGATGGACTCTTTAGATATAAGTAACGAACCCAAATGACGTAATGTATCTTATATAGAACTTTAATCCATGTAACCTTAACAAATGTTGACACAAAATGTGATTACAATTTTACTCATTTGCTTTGTGATAGAAAAATATGTGGATAGGTATACTTCATATCCAAAGTCCAAAAGGATAGATTAAAAGGATATAAAAATCATATACTTTGAAAGACAATTAAAACGCATGTAAGTAATGCAAATTAGATATACGTGTACCAATTATGTTCATATAAAACAACAAATAAATGATTCAATACAAATGTCACATAGTAGTCCTTAATATATATGGGCCTTCAACTTAAATTATATCCAGCATAAACTAGCTTCTGGAATAAAATCAAAAACGTTTTAAGATACGAATTAAACATGTGTGGTAATTATGTCCTTTGAATTGATAAATAGATAATAATTTGCAAATATATATATTCTGTACCATCTAAAAGTAGCTTAATTTAAACTTATATAATTTGCAAATTATATAAAGAATAACGATAATCAAATACAAAATAATATTTGGAATATATTATAAATAATGTCAGCATATGGAAAAACATAGTTAAGAATTAAAATAGCATTTAGATACAAAGTGGGTATAAGATAATGATAGTTTGCTATAAGTGGGGAGGCAGAGGTTAGTAAAGAAACACACAAAATTGCAAAACATACCTTAACAAATTATTTCTGGAATCCTTTTAAAATGATAATAGCAATCGCTTTCCTTGAAATGTGATATTTGTTCAACACAGACATATGAAAAATAGTATACAACACATTTATATAATATATATGGATAAATACTATGAAATGTTGTTAATGTTCATATACCATCAGAGATGAAATGGATGGAACAGAGCTTATCACAATAAAAAACAAAATACAATTGTATGTCCCAGGTCATGTTTTATAGGTAAAATTGAGGAGCTATGACTATGGAGTAACAATTTATATACCCCTTATGAAAAACATATGATAAATTAATGTTCATAAAGCAAGCTTAAGGGGATATAATCCTTTGCTTCATATAAGTATTCATTAGTTTATTCCCAGAATCTGTATTGTTCTCATCTTTACTTCTGTTCCGTTGAGAAGAAAAATGGAGGAGCGAAATGCTTTCAAGAAATATGGCTATAATGAAACACAACATGAGAAATAGAAATATAAACAAAACACACATAAATATATATGGACAATCATGCAATTGTTTTTGGAAGTCATGAAGACGAACAACCACAAAAAATAATGGTATCCTAGACTCATTTTCCTAAATCTATGTCAGAAAAACATATACAAAATGTAAACAAGCTAATCTCTCTTTTAGAAAATTTATGGAAAATATGTAAGTACAAAGAAAGGTAATCTCTCAGAAATTAGCTTGAACTTGGCATGTAAGGTTGCTATAAAACTTATTATTTGTTTTCTCTCTAACTTGACGCTACAAAGCTTTTCAACTATGGAACAAAATACAATAACACGAGCAAGACTCTTGTATACTAGTGACAGTATTTAACATAGCGTGATAACTAAATTATGAATTTGACTCGTCAACTTATTAATATGAGTTTGTGATTTTGAACCTTTTAGAGTCTTGTTAAAATTCCACATGTGTGTTTTTATATTGTAGGTAATGGAGCTGAAATTCATTCTCGTGCCATGGTGGTCAACATGATAGGCTCAACTTACTAAGAAGCATAAATTTTGAATGAACTTAATTTGTTCATTTTTTCTTTTTATTGGATATATCTTTAAGTGTAGAATAATGAAATGAATTTCCTTTAAAGGGATGTCGTTTGACCCCTAGAAATATGTTCTTTAATACCTCAAAATGACTCGAAAGGTTTTAGACCCAAATTCTCACCACCATTAAAATGACCCTACAAGTTGATTATTCTTTTAGTTTTTTCACTCTATAAGCATTAAAATATATGATAAATAATATAATTATCCAATCTAGATCATTATTTAATAATTTATTAAAATTATGAACAAATATATAATACATGGAATTTAAATAAATAAGGGTTAATTCATTGAACACCTGCCATTATTTGTTGATACTTTAAGTAATGTATTTAATCAATGTTTTAGGACATGAATTATGTAACTTTGAACCATAATTACAAATTTATTTATTTATTTCTTTATCATTTAGTTACTAAAAATTGAATAATTTATGTTGGTAAATAATTTAATTGGGTCTATTTAAATCATTTACCACTTTTGGGATTTTGTTTCGTGGTTTCATTCATAATTTCACTTTTTGAAAATTGTCAATTTAATTTTTCACACCACATGTGCACAATCAAAGGACCTAAGGTCTTTCCACTACCAAAGTATGTTCTTTTAAAACATGTTTTCTTGTTGCGATAATTTAATTTAAAATGATTGGGAGAAAATTTCTCATTTAATACCTGATATGTTTGGTTCATGCCATTGAATTCCTAACGATTAGAGTTTGTAATCATGGAAGCTCTACGCTTAAGAGTGGACCTTCCCAAAATGCGATGACGTCTTGTCTCGTCCCAGGCTCGCTAAAGTAGAAAAACACATCATATAAAAAACATAAACTCGACATGTCGACTTTTCTCATTAAATAAAAATTCATCATAGATATCTCCATATGTCTACATATTGGTGTACAAAACCCATCAACAAACATGAGGTAAATAAAGCATGTATATGAAACAATTGGCTCTCAAGTCAAATAATAGCTATATTTTAAATTTCATATTTGTTGCATTTAAATGTATCAATATAACTCTACAATAATATCTTCATGTTGTTGTATACTATCCTTTAGATGCAAGGAAGTTACTTGAAACAATAAAAATACATGCAAGGCCTTAATTGGATAAGAAATCTAACCATCCATTACCAAACCGTTTTCAATGGTGCTTCTTTTAGCTGCGCTTCATCATGTTGGATATCTTAAACCCTACAGATGTGAATCCTCTTTTTCCATTCTTGTCATTATCTCTTTCTTTTAATGTTGGTTGTTTAATGGATACAAGAATCATACTTTTATCCCAAAATTTATTATATTGTGGCAATGAGTAATAAACAATTGCAACTATTTCAACATCATTTTCCTTGTCCAATGGGCCTTGGGCATTTTGTATATTTTATTTGAAAATTGTGTGCGTTTGTCTTCTTCAACATCTATAAACATTATGGTCTTCAAACCACAAAAGGAACATGCTGATTCTAACAATCATAAAATCATTTACCATGTTTATCATAATCAAAAGCAATTTGATTAGAGGAAGAATTATACCTTGAAACATTCACCATTGTCGCCTTCTTGAGAGGTGAATTTGATGAGGTATTAGCTCTCCTCTGGTCACTGTAATGAATTCAATGAATCTGGAAACTCAACATCCTCTTCTTTTACATTCTCATTAGTTGCGGTGTATCTTCTTCACCAAAGTGGGTGTCAAACATTCCATTCATCATGAACACAAACTTCACAAGCTTCGGGTAATGAACAAAATAAAATTCATGTTGGAACAACCATGCTCTTGGCTTTAGACTATCATCTTTTCGATAACCAAGACCCAAATAATTAGGCCATGCAGAAACATTTGCCTCAATATTACACTTGTACATGCTTCCTTTCAAAACCCTTTACTTTCATAGCATTTCATCAAAAATTTGGTCCTTATTCTCAGTATGTCTGTTATTTAAATGGCTAAGTTAAATAATTGTTAGAACTAATTTATAAATAAATATTTGGCAAAAGTTGTTTGTTACCGAGTTTCATTATTCATGAATTCATCGCCGATGTTTTAAATGCGTTTCGCTCCTCATCGTTCTGTGTATAAAATCTAATTTATTTATCCTTTTGTCGGCGTTGTTGCTCTTTCATCGGTTCTTCATTCCTTACCGTTTTCAATTTTTTTTTTAGGAGTCTTCAACTGAGATCTTTCTTGCCTCTTATGTATTTCATTATTCTTCATTTTCAACTCTTACTTCTTGAATTATGTGATCTGTCTTCATTTATAGAATTAATCATGAAAATAGAAGCGGTGTTAGAAAAGATATGGTAGGGCCATACATTAGAAATAAGAATGAATATATGATCAAACATAAATATTACTGTCACAGGGGTGGCCTCTTACAACTGCAGATAACATTTGGTTTTCATTCATTATCCAATAATGACTGTATTTATCAGACCTGTCACATCTATCTAAGGTTAAATCATACAAGAAGCTTCATTAAAGGGCTTCACACCTTTTCAAAGCTCCTTTTGGTTGGGTAGCAACCCAAACACTTGTAACAAAACATTTCTTTCTTTGTTTAGAAATTACACACATGAAATTAAATAGCTCAGGTATCTTTCACTTCATCTTGTTGTTTTCTTCCTTATAGCCTTGTTTTCTTCCTTTTTGATCAAAATTTGGCTGAACGGGGGAGTCAGATAAACATGAGTTTGTTCTCTTGTCTCTATTTTAATAGTCTTATTTTAATTAACAAACATAGGGAATCAGATATTTTAGGTTCATTCTCTTGTCTCTATTTAACAATTCTTCACTCAACATTTCGTTGGTCTTTGTGTGGTGAAAATGTGAAGTTGAGAAACACTTTTTGCACGCTTGTTAAGTGCAGGCACTGTATTTGCCTAACTAACTCACTAAACTCATGTTGCACATACTGGGTATGTTGTTTAAAAACAAAATTGTAGAGACATATACCTCCATGTCTGGAGATTTTTTTTTTTTTAATATTGACATATAGAGGGTAAATTTGTTGTTTTAAACACACCATGGGAAATTTAGACCATTCTCAATAATGCTTTGTACTCATCTTTCTTTAGGAATGTTATTCATTTTTAGGCATGCCTTATCACTAATCTACATATATTGCACTATTATATAGACTATTTTTAAGTAATTTTAGGATCAGATATATTTTTCTTTTAAAAATGGAGCCCAGAATAACGATGATGTTTCGGTACATTTTATTATCCTTTAATTTTGCTAAATGGTAAATATTAGAGAAAAATGAAAAGTGCCATGCAAGTAGACGAGGAGAGGAAGTACTGTGGGTTTTGATTTTTGGTGTCCTCATTCGAGGATTATTGAATTTTCAACGATTTGAAATTTTAGAACAATGAAATTCCACCAATGACACGGTTTAGTAAAAAATTAATAAAAATTGAATTTTAATGAAACTCCATAAATACATCATCAAAAACTAGATTTAGAGACGAATCTAATGGTATGATCGAGCATATAAAATTTTGTTTTTATAGGTGGCCATGTCAAGTTGCGGTTTCTCAAAGCACAGGGTTTTCTGGTTTAGTTGACCCCTGAAGCTCAGCGGGAAAAACTCTCGGGTGAGAAATTTTAAACTCTCGGCGAAATTTAAACCCGATTTAACGTGGGAAAACTCTCGTGAAATCTTTAAAAACTCTCGACGGCTTTAAAAACTCGGCGGGGTTATGTTCAGTAAAACTTTAAAACTCTGACAGGGTTGCTGTCAAAACACCTGGCCAGGGTTATAGATCATTCAAAACTCATAACTGAAATTTTCTAATAAATGGGGATCTTGATAGAAATTTGTAATACAACTCTCGTGAGAGTTCTAAACATAATCCAAATAAAATATTTAATCTCTAGAATGAGAGTTTTAAACTCTCGACAGAAATTTGTTGTTTTCTAGTAGGGGTTAAAGAACATCAAGACTATCTCATGCCAAAAGTGTTCCCAACTTCGCATTTTGTGCTTCCATCTGTAACATGTATCCACGGTTGTTTAGGCTTTGTTTCTTAATCTTCTTGTTCTCTGTTCTTCTGTCATGATTTTAGCCTTTTACTATCCATAATACTAGCCAAAATGGCCAAGACAATGAGTCCACACTATTTTCAAACTCTTTAAACTTCATCACAGCTCCATCAACATATTCGTACGAATCTTACAAAGAATTTGTATTTTAGATATTTGAGTTATTTTAACACTCAAAGAAACCATAGACAAGGTGTATAAATAGATAGAATTATTTTATTTTGGGCTTGTTAAAAACTTTCCGTGTGAGGCACGTTTGTACATCATAATAAATACTTTCAACGTTGATGTCAATGGACAAACTGTGTTTATGTTTTCTTTTGGTAAGATGCAGGTTTAAACTAAGTATGGACATCTCTTTGTACGGTTCCAATACCTTCTTTGCAAGATTAGTTTTATATTTTAAGATTTTGTGTGTTGTATGTATCAAATATTTCTATACTTAATTTTCATATCAATTCCATTGCACAAACAATTAAATCTAATTAATATGCTGTTGTAGAAGTTAGTTTATGTTTTAAAAATATGGGTGTTGTATGTAAATATTCTACAAGGTGACCTTTCTTGTAGCAATGAAATAATAACAATTTCAACTTATTGTAACATCATTTCATATCAATGAGCATTTGACTTTACTGCCTCATTTATTTAGAAAATTTCATGTGCATGGATATCTTCTTCCAACATCTCATGTTATCATTATTAAAATAAAAAATTGTGTGCTTCTTTTCTAAATATTATATGAAATGTTCTATGTTTATCACATAAATAACATTTGATTAGAAGCAAATTTATATCTTGAACATTCACGGGTGTCGCTTGTAATGAGAGGTGAATTTGATGGGAAAAATATTCGCTCTATCGTCTTTAATGAATTCAATGACTACCAAACTTTCAACATCCTCTTCTTTTACGTTCTCGTTGTTTGTGATTATTAACATCTTCTTGCAAAGTGGTCATCATTTCATTCATCATGAACTGTTATAGCTGCAAGGTGGCTTGAACACGATAAAAATTCCTTCTTGAAACGACTTCATGTGCCTCCTTGGCTTTGGAGCATTCTCCATGTTTTAACAAGACTTAAATAATTGTTGCTTCTTTAGAACATCACTTTACATACATACAATAGCCATTTAAAACCTTTTAACTGTTACACATTTTCATCAAAAAAATTGAATATATTCCTCTCTTTGTGTCTCTCAAAAGCACGTACCATTCATTTTGAGAGAGAAATTGAAACAGAAACCAATAGCTAGTTATTATTTAAACTTGACTAAAATAATTAAATTATACTTTGATACCAACTCCAGTTGAATATGAGCATGTAGTTTTGTAATTGCTCTCCTCATTAGTTAAATAAAAATGTGTTTAGGATCATCTAAAGTTAAGCCAATTGGGAAGGGTTTATGTGTGAAGCTTTAGTGTATTTTGTGAGAAATTTGTGATTAAATTTGCATTTAAAACATAATAATCTTATTATAAAAATAAAAATAAATTTTACCTTTTGAGTACTACTAAATAAAATTTCAATCGACTGAATATCAGAGGAAAAAAGAGAGATTCACTTTTCAAATTCTAGACCTTGACTAAACCAAAATAAACTAGAGGTTTTGGTTTTCAAATACATTCTTTATTGAAATCTTCTCATAACTACCAAAAGTCATATGCTAATCTACCTCCCAAGAAATCCATTTATTACTACACTTTGGTTAGTTTTTTGTCTTCCTATATTCTTTATCAACCTCTTCTAGTGATTCTTAAAAGGTGAATATAAATCCTTCCTAAAAATTTGAACTCTAAGCAGGGAAAGACATACAAGGTCATTTTAAGTCATTCCTCCTCCAATTATAAAAACAAGTGAATATTCTGCCAGTTTTTGTCCCATAAGCCTTTTAAATATAGGTGGGTTACACTTGCTAAGCAAGGATAACAACAAACATAATAACGAGAAAAGAATTAGTAATACCCAAAGATGTGGCATAACAAGGTATCCATGTACTCTCTTCAAAGTCGAGAATCTATTCACAAAATATCCTATGAAATGATGGTTGAAAACAAAACGAGACAAAAACCGCTAAGTGAAGACAAAATCTTAGCCTCTTCAAAGTATTCAATACGACCGTAAAGTTAAATTGTGTCTTGATCAAGTCCAACAACAAAACATTAAATTGACAACACAAAATCTACAAATTCCTTCATCTTCTAATATCTTCAAATTCAATATTGTGCATCAATTCTCTAGGCAAGGTCATCGGTGGAGTCCTTGAAACTATAGCACAAACTTCAATACCAAAAATAATCAAAAAAATTCAATTTCTCCTCCAAACACTTTTAAAACAAGCTAATAACAGTCTCAAAAATTACAGTGAGCTGTGAAAGTTCTCAAAGTTAAAAACAAATCCTTTTCATCCATATTTACTTTTGGGTGGAACACACTCAAATTTAAGGACCATAATGCCATAAAATACAACTTTGCTAATAGGTGTAGACTTAGAACCCCAACTTTGCGTGACATGTGCAATTGAAGATCTTTATGGTAAGAGGTGAGAGAAAGTCATAGTCCTTGTGTTGAGCAAAATAGTGTGGTGTTGTTGTTTTACTTGTGATAGGTCTGTGGCAAACTACCAAACTGTGTTAATAGCATTCAAAATGTAAGAAATTCCCATTTTCTAAAACTTGAAATAGGTGGTAGAAAGGTATAGATGAGATATATCCATATGTAGATAAAGGTAAATGATTTACAAATTTTTTTTCTGAAGACATTCGTTAAATTTCATCTCAAGACAGATTTGAAGGATATCTAAATGGCTTCTTTATTATGGCTTTGAAACACATGTGCAGTAACAATTGTAACCTTATTTGCATAATTTTTTTCTAGCATGGTTCATAATGCTCACATATGCCTAAATAGTTAGTTCCTTTAATTTAGCTTGTAATAACAAATTCTTCTTTTGAATTTGATTGTGTTGCAATTGTGATAACATCTGTGCTTATTAAGTAATAAAAAATGATGAAAAAGCATTTTTGCTCTATTTTTGAAAATTTAAGGAAAATTACATAAGTAACTTCAGCTCACTTTTTAATACATACTTTAAAACTCATCAGGATATTATGGGCAAACCATGCAACAAGCAAACTAGTACTTACATGACTCTAATTTCAATTATTGACAATAACAGTTCTAAGTATCATTCGACATTTGTCAGTCCTCGACAATTTGTGGTAGCCATCGTGGGGGTGAAGAGAGATGGTAGGAGAAAAATTCAGAGAATCCATGAAATTGAAAATATATAATAATAAAGGTGGAACACTTTGTAACCTGAAAGCTTTGTTAGGAAGTAGGGTAGAAGTTGGTATTACACCCGTTGAACGCTTATAGGAAAACATTTCTCCCACTTTGTTGTTGGCATAACCTAATGGTGTATTCACTAGCATGTATTTTGTAAAGGCATAAGCTGATTCTGTTCAACTCATCACACAGTTGTAAGATTGATAATTGCAATAAGTTGAGATGATCCATTATTTTGCTTGATGACATGTCTATGAAAGATGCTTCATGATTATTTTAAATATAAAGCGTTACATGTGGAACATGAAAACGTTCTTTGATATTGTTAATTCCTCTAATGCTTACTTCTGGTTCTATAAGCCCAGTCTATAAAGAAGTGCCAGGTAGCCTTTTGGATCTCATCTTTTAGAAAATGACATATAATGTTCTCTGATTAATCTACGGAATGGATCTAATAAATTTGTATGTTTAATATCAAAACACAACAATTTAAGGTAAACTATGTACATGTGTCATTTCTCCTACATTCATTGTGATGATGGTACCTTTAAATATTTCATATTATATAGCTCAATTTAATTTGTTCCTCATTATAATTTTCTTTTGATTAAATTTAGTTTTAAAGTCAATTATTGCTTTAGAAAAATTATTGTTCTGCTAATTATTTTCAATTAAATTTAATTTTAGAAATCTCCTTTGTGTAAATATTAAACCAATAGTCACTCATGGAGGATGAGCAGCAATTGAATCCCATATGGGTTGGGGGATCAGGGATGTTCTGATGTTTAAATATAATCTTAAATCTTTATACATGTGTGTACTTTTAAATTGATTTTTATTAACTTTGTGGGATGCAATTAGGCATTAATAAGTTTCTGTTTTAATTTTGAAGTAAGAGAATAGTTTTCTCCCATCCATGAAAGCGTGTGCTGATTCATGGTGAAAATGCAAAATGACATGATTTATGAAGAGGTGATCTTTGTTTAGAAGGCCAATCAACAGATCTTGGTTCTCAAGGATCATTTTAGGTACAGTTCTTAGCACGTCGATGCAGGTGCCGTTCCTACAATGGGGTCATGTTGGAAGATCTTAACCAACAACATCAAGGTTGTCGTAATTTCAATATTTTCATTCAATTATGGCACCGTGTTTCTAATATCGAAATTTGATATATTGATCTGATAGAAAATGTTTGAACAAATGGTCAAAATAGATCTGGAGAACAACGCTACATTCGAAGAAGGTTTTCAACACATCACAACTTATCCGTGAGATTATTGATATACAACAGAAACCATGTAGTAGATATACTATAAAGGTGTAGAAAGACGTAAGTGCAAAGAAGATCGCATTAGCTTTGTCCTGAAGCTATGAACAAAGCCATACAATCGTTACATTAAGTAGGTGAAATGGTGTCTGATGTTAGACAACAATGGTGTTTTAGAAATGATGGACGGAAGAAAAGCAATTGATGGGTCGATAAATGGGACAATGGCTAAAGCTTCTGAAAAGAAGTATTACGTATCGTGTTTAATTACAAGAGGGCCAAAAATAAAAAATGTTGAAGGTAGATAACAACGCCATCATTGTTAGCCTAATTGTTGTGTGATAGGCACCTTTTCGACCTATGGAAACACCATGGAGCATTGGGGTTCCTTTTATTTTAAATGTTTGTGGAATTTTTTGAGTGAAACTAGTGTCAGTCTTCCTTCAAGGCAATTGTTTGCTTTGAAGGTCAAATGCATACCGTATAAAGGCACTTTCATTGAATATTAGGTTAAACTCTTACAAGAGTACATATTAATTCATCAATGACATTTGATAAAAACTTTGCATGATAAATCAGATAAAACTTCTCCTGGTGATCAAGCTTGAGATCATGTGATCGAGAATGTTCATAGCGGATTGGGTGGAGTTGATCTTTGTTTAAGTAAATAAAAGCTTTGCTTAAAAATACATGCAATTTTTTTTGTTATTACGGATGAGAGATTGACAAATAAATATGAAGATCCTAAAACATGAAAAGAAATTGTCGCAATGGTTTAAAGACTTAATTTTTCATGAGGAAGGAAGACATACCTGAAACAGTGCATAGGCAGCCTTGGGGTTTAATTATTTTTACATATACATGTATGCCAATTTGTAATAAATACATGTGTGTGTATACATTCTGTGTGTACACATTAAATAAAAAAATATGATTATGTATTTAAAACACCTTTATGGTTCTCACATGATGTGATGAAGTATTAGCTATCATAGCTTTAGGATATACGGTTTAATGTTGATGAATTGACCATCAAGATATGTTGGCACAAATGTAGTGTTTTTAGTGACTAAATAAAATAATTAGTGCCACATATTACATGTATGTATATATATAATTTGATAAAATGTTTTAACGGTCACAGAATTAGTCTTGTTTTGGGATGGCGGTACCTTCCTTCCTTGGAGATGTACCTTCTACTTCCTCGAGAGATGAGCCACAAGTGTGGACAATTTTTCACGGACTAAGACTGTGTTTAAAGAGACTATATATATATATATATATATATATATATTCTGCCTCAAAGTTCATTAAAATTGAGATATATATATATATATATAAGAAAGAGAGAGAGAATCTGTATTTTGAGTTATTTAAGTTTTGAATTTAAATTCTAGAGATTTCTTTTAATCCACCCGCAGAACTATGGCCGACGAGTGAGCATCATTGAACAAGTTGTCTTTGGTTCTTTTTGTGTGTGTCAGTTTATATGTATTTAATGCATTTTAATTTAGAGATTATATTATATATATATATATATATATATATATATATATATATATATATATATATATATATATATATTTATTTATTACGTATATATTCTGGTTGCCTACGCAAATGTTCCTATGGGAGAACTTGTTCATGTTGGAGGAACCTCATGAGGTATTGCATGATTTTTTTGGTATATTTGTTTTTAACGTTTGTTCTATATTTAATTATTTTTAAAACATCAAGTTACACAATGTTCAAGTACATGCATTGTGTGTGGGTTTCCCATTCTAAATGAGCGTGGTGAGAACCCTAAGTGAGAAGATGCTAGATTAAATCTCTATTTGATGGACGCAGTTCTGATCGTTGATTTAATTAGATGGTCTTAAAATTTTTAAACTTGATCAGTTTCATATGTAGGATTTTAATTTTTGGACATATTTTATTACATTGTTAATATAATTTTGTTTAATTGTTGGATGGTTTTAGTACTTTTGGCATGTGGATATTATTTTAGAAGAATAGTAATTTTATATCATATAAATTAATGAAAGCTTCTCCTTGTTCTTCATTTGGCATGTTGTATGACGGCATGTGTTGTAATTTGTTTTTGTTTTTGAAATTGATTTTGGATGCTTGAAATTACATTTGTGTAACAATCAATACTGCGAATCTTTTTTTGTTAATTCGTTAAGGTTGGATCATTTCATTCATTTAACGTCGTCTTGTGTTAAATGCTTTAATAAGTCATTCAGGATATAAATTGTATGATGAAGTTTTTAAACTCAAGTTTTGGATGGTTTCAATCTACATTTTCATGTGATCTTTAATGAACTTTAATCTTAATGTTTAATGTTATGATATATAATCAAAAGGTTTTTAAAAGCAATTTTGGATAGTTTCTAAATCTACATTTGACACATGTATTATATAATGTTAGATGTTTCTATTTATCGTCTAATTGAACTGCGTTGTGTGGCATGTGAAGTAACAATCTATATGTGATCAAAAAGTTACCTTAACTCAATTTGGCTTTAAAGTTTAATCTACATTTATGGTAAGTATTTAATGTTTTTAATTTGCGATATATTATAAGTTTTAAATTTTAAAGTTTTGGATGGTTTCAATCTACATTTATTTATGGTATAAATATTAAATGTTTCTGTTAGTTAATTTATTCACTAAAATTGTTTTGTGCTCAAGTAATGTTGCCTGGTCATATGGATAATTGAAATACATTGAATTTTAAGTTTTGCTTTTTGATCTCTCCATATGATTTTTTAGAATGAAAATTTTCAATAGGAAAACAACTTTCAATACAGCTAACAAACATCAATTAAAGTTTAATTGAAAAAGAGTTTAAAGAAGTAGATATATGTGAAAATTATACCCTTTATTTTTAATGATAATTCTAGTACATATATATGTGTTTGTTAGATAAATTGATAACAATTAATGCCCTTAAATGAGTAGCCTTCGCTTAGATTTATTTACGGTATGAAACTTTGGAAAATCCAACAAGTTTTTTCATCAATGCATGACTATTGGAACAATTAATTATGCAATTTCAGAACATATCTATCCAAGACAAGCGCATTTTCATCAATGCGCATTGAAACCATAAATAAATGAACAGAAAACCAAATTTTGTATGGTTTTCATTCAGGTTAGAGATGTAAGGTCGATCCCATAATCGGAAGAAGTACTCAAGGTCTCTTTTCTAGAAGATTTTATTAAAAACTATACTGAGGTGATTTGTTACATTGTGTCTATTATTCTTTTAGAAAATCCAACTAGTTTTCATCTGTTACATAGAAAAACTAGTTCCGATTATTCGTTAAAACATATATATGGGTAAATGTTTTCTTATAAATGCTTTGGTAAAAACTAGAATATAATTAATTTCATTCTAGAACATATATACATATATATATATATATATATATATATAATATATATATATATATATATCCAATATATATAACATTTTTTCATCAATGCACATGTATACACGACTGCACTTTGGTTAAATATGAAACGCATGCTTGTACCCAATTTGTACATGTGAAAACACTTTTCGTCATTTATTGATAAACTCATTTTAGTTGAAATCTTAATTCTAAATATGTTTGTTAATAATAAATTGGTAGACAAATTGTAAAAAAATTCTAATGAGTTAATATCAATAAATGCGTTATGATAAGTTTGAACTCATCTCTGGTTTGATTTTCCCCGGTTGAACTTTATCAACTTTGTGTTGCTGGTATTCCTCTTGACAACTTATGGAATTAGGTTCAATCTTAAAGTAAACAAAGTCTCGAGTTTGATGAGTTTTTGAAAAAATAACCTTTTAAGTATAATGACCCTATATCATATTGAAAATCAATAGTCATTATAGTTTGAAATAATTCATTTTATTAAATTGCACAATACTTAAAATAATACTTCACATTTTATATTTGTCAATAGGTGAAATTACGATTGAAAACATCTTGCAATAAATAAATTTAACAATTGTGCATCTTTTTAATTTATTTCTAAATCTCTAATCAATTGCAATAATTCAAAATGGTAACTTCTACTAACGAATCAGCTTTGATCACCATTAGATAATGTTGTAGTTTCTCTGATTGCATTTCTTCGAAGTGCAACAGACAATTTGCCCTTTGTATTTAGCTACTTTGTTTCCAATCATTCACATACATTTTGTTCCTAGCGTCATTGAATTTTGTGTTTATTATTTTAGTATCATAAAACGAATATTTCTTTCATCTAATGCAAACACATTTTTAAGGATGACTTTTGAATTGAATACGATTTTGAGTCCTTTTATTGTTTCAATGTCATTTCCAAAATTCAGTCTATCTAAATCTTCGTTCATCTGGAAAAACTTTTATATGAAGAATTAAAGAATTTCACTGGTAAATATAAAATATAATCAAAGATAATCATTACATGATAAATGTACAATTTTTAAAATTAGATTTCCAATATAAATTTAAATTTGAACATATTTCGTTTCTTTGATGGGTTTCTCTCATATTTGGAAAGCGATGCACCATTGAACAACTTCTTGACGTTCACAAGTCATTGCTGGTGTTTCATTTGATCTTGATGTCATTTTAGCACGTATACACAATCATGTTCTCCTTTTCCATGACTTCTCGAAAATTCCAAGAATGTTTAATGCGATTTCTTGAAATATTTCTTGTCAAAAATGATAATGTGATTTGAATTGACATAACATCCATCGTCATATCGATGTTGTTTGAATGCTTGTTGGAATTTTTCAATGAATCATAAATTTTTCCAAAACAATGTTGTACAAAACATGTATCATGTGTACGATCATCACTGATATAAAAGTGATATTCTTTAATGATATGTCAATTTTCACTCGTGCTTTCTATATGATCGACATTTTGTTCAGCATGTCTATATAGAATATGGACGAGCATGGAGACTTGGTCAGAATGATAGTATTCACTCTAAATTTCTTTTTGTGGAACAAATGTGTAGTTTTCCGCAGAATCAATCATTGACAAAATGGTCCCTGGTGGAAAAACTTCACGAGATTTTTTGAATTGCAAGTCTTGCCATTGAGCTCTATGGGAATGTTTGGTGTATTTGTAAATTTCCGTCTGAAACTTTCTCAAAAATTCTATCAGAAAAATTTCGTCTTCTCGTAATTCGATTCTTTTAACACTATTTGCACCTTGAATCGATGTATCGATATATTCATATCTCTTCCATTTCACTTTCATGTTGGACAATGATTGATCATTTATATCAATACGATATTTGTTTTGAAATTTAGTCAAATTTCCACAATCATCGCATTTTTACCACCAACACATTTCTTTTTGTAAAATAGTTCATCGCTTTCTCTTTCACATAGAATTTGAGATATGAAATCACAGATAGTGGAAGGAGGAGGTGAATCCTTCCATAATGTTCTACCGAAATCAAGGAATGTGTCATAATATAACTCAAATTCCATATGATAATGGCAACAACAAGTGTCGCGTACGGTGATAGGTTTTACATACCATGGTTTTTGTTGAACAAAAGCACTGAGTGAAACATGAATTTGACGATTCTCTTCTTTGAACTTGTTGAATAACTCTATCTAAGTGGTTTCCAAGAAATATTTTTCATGTTCTTCATACTGATTTCGTGCTATTCTTCTTTGCATCACATGCCTTGCAGTTGGTGAAACACGCGAATTTTATAAACACACAAATAAAACACGCGAATAAAACACACAATTTTTTGAAATTATATATATATATATATATATATATATATATATATATATATATAAACAAAAATAAAAATAAAAATTAAGACATTGAGAAAATAAAAAGTAAAAAAAAAGATAATAACAAGTAAATAAAAATATATACTAAAACATAAATAAAATAAAAAATGATATAAATAAAACAAAACTTACACATTTAAAAAACAAGTAAATACAAACTTATATTCAAATATAAAAAAATTAAACATGGAGAAAAATAAAAAACCAAAATAAAATAAAAAGTTAAAAGAAATAATAATAAGGAAATAAAAATTTATATTAAAATATAAAAAATTAGAATATATGTGTGTGTGTGTGTAAAATTAAGCCATCACAATTTTTAAAATATAAAAAATAGAAAATATTTTAGAAAACATTGTTTAAGAGAAACATTTTAAAAAATTAAATAAATAAATAAATAACAATATCAACCAATTAAAAAAATAAAAATATTAGATAAAATTAAAAAACATGAAAAAAACAGAATAAAAAAAATCAAAATAACATTAAAATTATATATATATATATATATATATATATATATATATATATATGTTAAAAAAACAAAAATAATATTAAAAATAAAAATAAAAAAAAATAAAACTGCTTGCGCCACAAAGACAGTGGGTGAGGAAATATGATTTATTGCCTTGTCGATTCTGAAAATAGAGTTGCCACCCCTGCCTAGCGCTGTGTCGCACCGACCCTGGGCATGGATATCAATTCTCGGAATCAGGACTCCAGACCTAGGGGCAGTGGGGTGCGTCCCTAGACGGGGGTTGTATCCGCGAGCATCTTCCACACCTGTTCAATGTCGTGACCCACCTGACCTTAGAGTGGATTTCCAATTCCAGGAATAAAATCCATGCCCAGGGCTGGTGGGATGTGACCCTGAGTGTGGAGTCTAATTCCTAAAATTGGGACTCCATGCTAGGGCCCACTGGGCATAACCTTGGGAGGGTGTGGTTGTTTCTTGTAATCGCCCCCCCCCCCCTACCGAAGGCCACACCCAACGAGCCTTTGGCATGGATTCTTAGAATTAGATTCCACACCTAGGGTTGGTGGGGCATGACCTTGTGTGGGAGTGTGATCTGCATGAAACTTCCACCCTTGCCCAAGGTTGCTTCCCATGGGCCCTAGGTGGGGCAATCTCAGTCCCATATATTAACATATTATTAAGATATTAAATGGGTATATCTTGAAGTTCATTATGCTATCCTCCAGTCTTAAAACTATAATTTTCTCTCATCAATTCACATTTTTTATTATAATATGATTAGTAAGAAGAATAAAAAGTTTGTCATAGTGTGTGGCCTAATATGGTTAAATGGCAGAAAAAAAAAAAAAAAAAAAAAAAAAATTGAGGTAATTACTATGCAGGGGCTTGATGGAGACAATCAGGAGAGTATCTAGAGGGGCTTGTCCACTCCGTAACTCTCTAACTCAGCTTGAGTTCATTGGATTCTCATTCAGAAGCTCAAATTGAGTGACAGCTAAATAACTTCAAGTACATGTGAAGTTCAAAGAGGACCAAATCCACAATTCTCGAGATCAAAGAGAGAATCACTCCTATTTTCAAAGGAGCTGCTATTAGCTACTTTTTATATAAACAAACTAATTCAAGTAATGTTTAATAATATTTTAACGTCAAATATGTTTAATAATATTTGAACATTAAAGTATTTAATATTAAACTATATTTAACATTGAAATAATAATAATATAATGTAATGTACAATATATAAAATATATAAAATATTATTTTATATAAGTTTGTATTTAATAATATGGTTTAATAAAATTATGTTTTAATATAATACTTTAAGACTAGATATTTAACATTAATGTAATTTTAAATAATAATATTATTTCTATTATATATAATTACTATTATTTTAACTTCTAATAATAATAATAATAATTATGTTTTTTTCTCTCAATAAATTTTATAAAAATATTTTTTATATTAAAACAATTGTTAATAAAATAATAATAGAAATTATTATTATTATTATTATTATTAGACTTAACGAATAATTTTGTGTACTATATTGGTAATTTTTAATAATAATATTAATATATTGAATTATTTGACAGCTTCTGTTTACATTAATATTAATATATAGTATTAATATAATAATAAGTATTAAAAATTATGGTTTATAATATATAAATATATATGTGTGTGTGTGTGTGTGTGTGTGTGTGTCTGTGGACGTATATCTACCACATTACTAATGTGGTTATGGATGCTCTTGATATATACCTATTGCCATATACCAACCACATGTGTTAATGTGATTGTGCTAGTATATGTGTGTGTGTGCCATAATAGCATACATCTAAAATATCAAATTTAATAAGTACGACAATAGACATGTCTTTTTTGGAAAAAGATTTCTAATTTAATTTTTTAATAATTATTAGGTGGATGGTAGACATTTAATATCCATAAAATATTTTAGAATATTATTAGTAGTATACATAAATTAAAGACTAAGGTTTATTTCCAAAGTAGTTATATTTTTTCACTCTTTTAATTAAATTAATTAATAAAGGAAAATGTGAAATGAACAAATATCATATGAAATGATATATAGTTTTTTTGGAACATGGTTTTCATAAGTCATGGTATTACAACAAATTCTATTAACATATTAATAATATCCATGATAAAGTGGGTTAGAAACTCCATGGTTAAGAATTTGTTACATGTATATATGTTTAACTTTTTATATTGATTTTTTATGGATAATAATAACTTTAAATAAGGTTATAATTTTGTTAATTATTATGATTTTTTTAATTTGAATGATCATGAAGTGTTTTGATGCCTATTATGGATTAATGCATATCAAGATTTACTAGTTTTTAATTGTTATGGCTCTACTAGTTGAATAACATATCTACCTAAGTCAGACAGTTGAGTTCGTAATGTGTTTAAGCCCTCGAGGAAGCTTAGCTACCGATGCCATCTAAATGAATTATTATGTGTGAGGAGGTTCGGTGTCCAAATTCTAGTTGTGCATGGGGAAGGGACATACATGCAAATGAATTATGTGAGAGGAGTTATGGTGTTCAAACACCCTTGACTCACCTGTGAAAAGGAGGCATACTTACTTGCCTAGAGTTTATAATGGTATTAATGCCTAGAGTTTATAGTGGTAGCAATTAAAATCGACCTATTTCAAGTGAGTACATGAGTAACCCAATTACTTATTCTCTAGTCAAGAAGAAAAACATACATATCTAATTTTGAATTTCCTTACTCTATATTAAATTTAGCCAAACAATTTAGAAATTTTGGATTGAATTTTACCAGAAATTCTAAAAGAAATTCGGATCGACATTTGACATTACCATGTTAAATATGAAATCATATATATATATATATAAATTTATATATATATATATATATATATATATATATATTTCTTATATAAATTTATTATGTTGATATATCTATTTATAATGAAAAGAGGGTGTGAGGTTCTAGAGATTTTTAATTACAAATATTATGTGTATATTCAAGTTTTAATTAAAAAAAGCTCATGATAATTTGAAAAGTTGTGATTTATTAGGTTACTTGAATTTTGTAAATGTGGATTTGTAATTATTTTCATTATTATTTTTTTTAGCCACATGGGTAACATCCTATTCTCATATTCAAATTCTTGTGAACATTGTTGTCAAAGTTATTTTTCTTGTTTGCATCTCTATCTTAATGTTAGAAAATTCAAAGTGGTAGCTTAATAATTCAATTTTCCTTAACATTAATATTTTTTCATGAACTTTATTTAATCTTCTTTGGTTATTTCGTTAGATATTTTTCATCAAACAAATATCAAGAACGAAACAATAATAATAGAGGACACAAAAACTAGGCTCTTAGCTAGGGAAAAACCCCTCCAACGAGAAAGCTTGGTAAACTCTTCTCTTCTTATATAATAAGCATCAAAATTAGACACAAAGACCCAAACCCTAGACCAATTCCTCTCCAAGTACGAAGTCAACCTGCCAACAAGCCCTTCCTTCTATTTTCATTAATCAGCTTCAAACTTCAACTTTGACCCGCCAGCTTCAATATTGAAATTCTTCCTACAATTTCGACACTGTAATTTTCGTATTTGTAGCTACAATAATAACCTTAATACAATGGCATATTGAGACCTTCCTAGAGAAAGAAAACTCCTCCCAAGGTCAATGAGGTCAAGATAGGGTGTTCTTCCTTCCAGTTACAAGATACTGCACTTCATCCTCCTACAAATGAGACTTGCAATTTCAGCCTTCCTTTGCAACACCAGAAACCTATAAATTCGCACATGTGAGAGATATAATGCCCAAAATAGATATTTTTCTTCCTCCTTGGATTCTTATTATCTCTTAGATCTTCGTTCTTCTTTTCTCTTGTTTCCCAGCTAAATATCGAAATCCTCCTTGTAAGATCAAACTTGTGAATGAGTGAGTTCCAAATGAGGCTGACCTGCTCCTTTATATAGCCCTTCCAAGGGATCAAATTCCCTCCTTTAGGTTGACTTGTAACTATCAGGGTTGACTTGTACTATTATAGTTTCCACAACTTTATAAACTCAAAATAAATTATTTTTCCAATTACATTTTGTCTGAAAGGGTCTTATAAACATGATGTTGATTTCTTTGACTCATGACAATAAATCCTAAGACATAAAAAACCCTAGAATCATCAAGAACATGGATTTACCTAGAAGACCATCAATAAAAATAATGAAACCCATGTTTTATAATGATAATTTTTTCTTTTCTTCTTTTGTTTGTTACATGGGATTCATATTGAAATGAATACAACAATTATGAAGACCGAATCTAGTTACATTTTTAACACTCCCTCTTAACTAGGGAGGTATTCATAATTATATAACTAGTACAACATCATTCTCAAACTTGAAAAGTTCTGATAAGAAGAGTCGGATTGATAAGCCATACTATAAGCATCATCATTATAACCAACAGTGTCACTGAGACCAAACTTGACAAGCTCAACTTTATTTGAGAGAATTTTGTTGGGAGGATTTAAATGTGATACCACACTACCTCTACAAGGAACATACCCCATTTGGATATTCACAAGGTATGTCCTTTTAGGACTATTCTTATCTTGGAACTCTAATCTTGTGTCCTCGAATAATATCAATCCTCTTCGAAAAATCTTACCTTGGATATGTATCCCATCTTCAAAGAGTGTCGTAACCCTTTCCTTTATTGGATGCTTTATCCTCAAGGAAACCGTAGATGCTTATCCAATCCTCCACCATTCTCTCTCCATAACTTGAAGAAGATAATGCACATGTGATGTCCAACATCACTCCCTCTCAACTAGAGAGGATATGCATATTCCTTCTTAACCAGGAAATATATTCTTTCTCCTATTCAAGGATACTCCTTTACTCCTTATCCAAAACCAGAGAATATTCTAGAATTCCTTTCTATTTGGGAAGTCAAAACCACAATATTTGTAGATTGTCTTTGTAATATTACCAACTACTTGTTCTTTATAGCTACATGGTTCTCTCTTTCCTTTGCATCTCATCATCTCGAGCCATATTCCTTTCAAGGTATCATGGAGCCATCTTCACTCTTCAATATTATGACAGGTTTTAAGTCATTCTTCTTTGTTCATCACTTTCATCTCAGGAAACATAGATGAAGGCATTGTATTGAGCATTCATAAGCTTCAACCTTCTCCATGAAAGTGATATTCCCTATGACCTTCAGGTTATCTTCTCACAATTATAGCTTTCAATACCAAGATGAGAATATATAGATATCATGGTTTCCAAGTATTATTGAGCTTCTTTCAACATAATTCATACATTCCATTCATATGTACACCTGCAACATCCTTCTAGGTAAAAAAATAACATGTTAACTAGATAACCAACAATAATTTAAAATAAGGCTTAGCTCATCTTGATGACCTTATTGTCAAATCAACAGCATCATGGTCCATCTCCATATGAATCTTCCTTCATGCAATAGAGTTCCCAATGATTGAACTTTATTACCAAGTTAGAACTTTTTCAGATAGAGATCATACTTGATGTTAATCATTAATATAATCTAGTAAAATTATTAATCTTTTATAAATCCTTAATTAAGTCAATTTATTCCTTTTAAACATAATGTAATCATGCTAAGTATGTTACAAGATTCTACATACCTGAATCTTAACCAAGGGTCACTTCCAATTTGTATCCTTTATGGAGTTTTATTCCATCATCTAGTTGTATGTCTTATAATGGATCTGCAACTTGACCCATTTCATTCCTTCATCCCTTTAAGTGTATTATTTCTACATTACATGGAATTTATATTAACTTTGTCATAATGCTTCTCCTAAGAACCTTGCAAAATGATGGTTCTTCCAAGAAACACTGTTACCAATGAAATAGGTAACCGCACTGTTACCTACTCTCTTTTTTTTAGCATAAAAAGCACCCGATTTTGAAAAGTGGTGATGCAGAATCACCCCATTTTTTTTTGTGCACATTTTTGACACTCTAATATTTTTATTTATGAAGTATGAATATTTGTTTTAAAATGTTAGTGATTCTCATGCTAATTTTGAAACGTATTGATGCAGCATCAACCTTTTTCTTTTTAAGTAGTGATTTTCATGTTGGTAATAAAACACAAAACTTAGATAAAAAATATATATATAAAAACAATTAAAAAAACCAATAAAAAGGTTAAAAAAAAAACAACATTAACTCGTAAAAATAAAAAATTTAAACAAAAATAAATAAATAAAATATTCGAAAGTTATATCAAAAGAAATGACAAAGTTTGAAAAAAAACACATAATTTAAAGAAAAAAAACAAAAATTAACCAAAAAAAAAAAAAGCATCAAAAACATTTTTTCTTAGTTATTAAAAAAAGCCATATAATTTGAAAAAAAAAATTAAACAGAAAATTTAACAATAATTAAAAATAAAATACAAAAAAGAAAAAATTAAATTTAAAAATTTAAATTTAAAAAATAATAATAATAAGAAAAAAAACACAAATTTTAAAATTAACAAAAAAAACAAATTAAAAAAAAAAAACAAAATTGAAAATTGAAAAAGAAAATTAAAATAAAAGAATTAATTAAAAAAAAAAACTATCATTAAAAAATTAAAAAAATTAAAAAAACCACATGCAAATAATTAAAAAACAAATATCCATAAATTTACTAATTTTTTTTTAAATGAAACAATTTATAAATTTTAAAAATGAAAATCTAAATAAACTAAAAGATTAAAAATAAAATTAAATTAAATTAAGATTTAATAAATAAATTTTAAATTTAAAAAAAAATTAATCTAAAATATTAAATTTAACAACAAAATTAAAAAAAAAACCAAAAAAATTAAAACAAATTAAATTTAAAATATATATATATATATATATATATATATATATATATATATATATATATATATATATATTATTAAAAATAAAAAATAAAAAATTTTAAAAAAGAATTTTTTGATTGTGGTAGCTCCGGCAATCGACCTCCCGCCTAGGTGATGGCAGAGGTCGGCCGCTGGGCAGGCAGGGGGCTGCATGCAGCGACCGGCCTCTGTCGCCACCTGGCGGGAGCGCGATTCCACGAATCGGCCTCCCGCCGGCAGCCCCCCGCCCGCCAACCGGTCGGCCTCTGCCGCCACCTCGGCGGGAGGCCGATTACGGGAATCGTCGTCCGACGCCTGGAGGCTGATTCTCGGAATCAGCCTTCGCCGCCACCTGGGCGGGAGGCCAATTCGCGGCACCACCACGATCAAAAAATTCTTTTTTATTTTTTATTTTTTATTTTTTTTAATTTTTAATATTTTTTTTTAATTTGATTTTTTTCTTTTCTTTAAATTCAAAACATTCAAAATTATTTTTTTAATTTAATTTTTATATTTGAAAATTAATTTGTTTTTTTCTAAATTTTGTTAATAATTTCTATTAAATTTTGTATTTTTTTTTTTATTTAATTGATTTTTTTAAAATTTTCCATATTTTTTTTATTATTAAATTTTATGTTTAATTTTTAAAATTTAATAAATTTTGTATTTTTATCAATTTATTTGAATTTAGTATTTTTTTTTAATTTTTTATTTTTCTATTATTATTTTTTTAATTACATAAAAGTTTTATATTTTTTTATTTCAATTAAAATTGTATATTTAAAATTAGGTTTTTTTTTAATTAAACTTAATATTTTCAAATTAATTTGTTTTTATTTTTTATTTCATATATTTTTTTAAATTTATTTTTTTAAATTTTTAAATTTTAATTGATTTTTAAAGTTTTTTAACTTTTTATTTTAACAATGTTTTTTTTCTTTATATTTAAAATTTCTTTTTTATTTCAAAATTTACTTGTTTATTCATTTATTTATTAGAATTTAATATTTTTTTTAATTTAATTTGTTATTTTAATATTAACATTTTTTTAATTTAATAAAATCTCATATATATATATATATATATATATATATATATATATATATATATATATATATATATATATATATATATATATATATATATATATATATATATATATATATAATTTTTTATAATTTAAATTTAGTTTATTTTTTAAAATTTATTTGTTTTTTTAATATATGTTTTTTGAAATTTAATATTTTTATTATATTTTATTTTTAATTAATTTTTCATTTTTTTACTTTTAATTTAAATAACGTTTTTTCTATGAAAATCACATAACATACATTTCTGTCGACGCGTTTCGAACCAACCAGTGTGGTTCATCATCAAGACAAGATGAGCAATCTGATCACGAACCAGTTTAAGTAGATCAGGACATCTCCAACTAGCCGTTGGTAAAATGGCTAGTTTGACTAGAATAGGAAGAATTTTATTTTTAGTATTAATTCTATTATATTTTAAATTTTTAATTATATTCTTATTATAAATTCTATATAAAATAAAAATCAAATATAAAATCAAATCCAATCAAAATTTTTAGTAATTCATAAATGGCAATAAAAAATCACAATTCATATATACAAATAATTTAAAAATCATAATTCTAGTAATTTCTATATAAAAATCTTATAAAATGACAATTTGCAAAATTAATTGATTAATTTAAAATTACTAAAAAGGTAAGTTTCCCAATTAAAAATAAAAATAGAAATAAAATACAATAAAATAAAAATTAAAAATATAATACTAATAATAATAATAAAATTAAAAATTAAAAAATTAAAATTAAAAAAATTAAAATTAAAATTAAAAAATAAATAAATAAATAAAAATTAAAATAAAAAATAAAATAAAATAAAATTATATATATATATATATATATATATATATATATATATATATATATAATAAAAATTCATAAAAATAAAAATAAATAAAAATAATAATAATAAATATATAAATGAATAAAATAAAAATAAAATCCAAATATAAAATAAAAACAAAAATACTAATCAAAACCAAATTAATAAAAAGAGCATACATCTGGAGAGAGGAATCAAGATCGAGATAAGAAAGAACAAAAATAAATAAATAAATAAAAAATATAAATAAAATAAAATAAAATTTTTAAGAGTGAAGGGCAGGAATCCAGAATCTGCTAACATTCCACCCATCATCCCTATTAAGGTTAACTGGCCTCTTTTCTATTTCCAAAGCTTCCCTCAACTTTCGGTGGTGAAAGTGGTCAATTGTTGCAATAACCTCAGTATCTTCAATACAAATATGGTGATTTGTTTTTTCAACATGCTCTGCCAAGGCAGAGGACCGAGATCTACCATGTCTAAGGTCAGCAACATGTTCATGAATTCTTTGGTTAATTGATTGACCAGTTTCACCAATGTAAGGTGTCCCACAGGAGCACGGAATTAAATAAACACCCTTACCATCCATCGGGCAAATCGGGTCTTTAACAGATCTAAGAGAACTACGGATAGTGAGAGGCCGAAAGTCAAGACATTATGTTTCTTCAAGATCCAGATTTTATCAAGAAAAGACTGGATAAAAGGAAGTCGAAACTCCAGATAACCCATCGCAAGGATCTTTCTTAACCTTAGGACCTTTCTCAGCTTTTTGAAAAGCTCTAAGACATTGAGTCCTGCTATAGCCGTTCTTACAGAAGACATTAAGGAGATGGGATTTTTCACCTTCAAAATGGTTCACATCTGAGATTCTAAAGGCTCTGGTGACTAGGGTACTGAGAACCCCAAGTTTCTGAGCCGGGAAATGATGAGAACTAGCATGTAAATACTGTTCAGTATGCGTCTTCTTTCTAAAAACTTGATGAGAAAAGGAACCATCATCATTTCTCGAAAGAAGGACATCCAGAAAAGGCAGGCTACCATCAACTTCGAATTCCATGGTAAACTTAATGAAGTCAGATTGATCATTAAGATGTTGGAAGAAAAGGTCCAATTTTTCTTTACCATGGGGCCACAACACACAGGTGTCATCAACAAACCTTTTCCAAAGCTTCAGTTGAAAAAGGAAAGAGGAAAGGGCCTTCGATTCAAAGTGTTCCATGAAAATATTAGCAACAACAGGGGAAAGGGGGGAACCCATGGCCACACCACAGGTTTGTTCAAAGAATACACCTTCAAAACTAAATAAGGTCGAGGTAAGACAAATCTCTACGAGATGAGCAGTATCAGGATCAGTGATACTAGAGATGACATTGTCGTTCTTAAGGCTGACAAGGGAGGTGCTACGGTTATTTTAAACAAGGATGATTATCGGAATAAGATGTTGGATCACCTTCAAAATAGCGGTAGCTACAAGAAGCTTGATAAAAATCCCCTTAAAAAAGTGGCAAAAGCTGTTGCTTTGGCGATAAAATCAAGTAGCACCGTTGGCTCCCTTAGTAAAAAGCTTATTGAAAGTAATCCCCTCACCCCGAGGATTTATGGTCTTCCTAAGATTCATAAGGAAGGTGTTCCCCTTCGCCCCATTGTCAACACCATAGGTGGTCCGACTTATCTACTCGCTAAATTTTTAGCTAGGAAGTTGAAGCCCCTAGTTGGTCGCATTGACTCCTCTGTCAAAGATTTTTCCTCCTTCATTAATGAATTGAAAGACATTAAGTTGGATCCAGATGATAGGTTTGTGAGTTTTGATGTTGTATCATTATATACTTGCATTCCCATTAAAGAAGCTATTGATGTCATCTCTAGTATCACTGATCCTGATACTGCTCATCTCGTAGAGATTTGTCTTACCTCGACCTTCTTTAGTTTTGAAGGTGTATTCTTTGAACAAACCTGTGGTGTGGCCATGGGTTCCCCCCTTTCCCCTGTTGTTGCTAATATTTTCATGGAACACTTTGAATCGAAGGCCCTTTCCTCTTCCCTTTTTCAACCGAAGCTTTGGAAAAGGTTTGTTGATGACACCTATGTGTTGTGGCCCCATGGTAAAGAAAAATTGGACCTTTTCTTCCAACATCTTAATGATCAATCTGACTTCATTAAGTTTACCACGGAATTCGAAGTTGATGGTAGCCTGCCTTTTCTGGATGTCCTTCTTTCGAGAAATGATGATGGTTCCTTTTCTCATAAAGTTTTTAGAAAGAAGACGCATACTAAACAGTATTTACATGCTAGTTCTCATCATTTCCCAGCTCAGAAACTTGGGGTTCTCAGTACCCTAGTCACCAGAGCCTTTAGAATCTCAAATGTGAACCATTTTGAAGGTGAAAAATTCCATCTCCTTAATGTCTTCTGTAAGAACGGCTATAGCAGGACTCAATGTCTTAGAGCTTTTCAAAAAGCTGAGAAAGGTCCTAAGGTTAAGAAAGATCCTTGTGATCGGTCATCAGGAGTTCACCTTCCTTTTATCCAAGGTACTACTGATAAAATCGCAAGGATCTTGAAGAAACATAATGTCTCTTCAACTTTCAAGCCTCTCCGCACTATCCGTAGTTCTCTTAGATCTGTTAAAGACCCAATTTGCCCGATGGATGGTAAGGGTGTTTATTTAATTCCGTGCTCCTGTGGGACACCTTACATTGGTGAAACTGGTCAATCAATTAACCAAAGAATTCATGAACATGTTTCTGACCTTATACATGGTATATCTCGGTCCTCTGCCTTGACAGAGCATGTTGAAAAAACAAATCACCATATTTGTATTGAAGATACTAAGGTTATTGCAACATGTGACCACTTCCACCACCGAAAGTTGAGGGAAGCTTTGGAAATAGAAAAGAGGCCGGTTAACCTTAATAGGGATGATGGGTGGAATGTTAGCAGATGCTGGATTCCTGCCCTTCACTCTTAAAATTTTATTTTATTTTATTTATTTATTTATTTTATTTATTTATTTATTTATTTTTTAATTATTTATTTATTTTTTTTTCTTTTCGTTCTTTCTTATCTCGATCTTGATTCCTCTCTCCAGATATATGCTCTTTTATTAATTTGGTTTTGATTAGTATTTTTGTTTTTATTTTATATTTGGATTTTATTTTTATTTTATTCATTTATATATTTATTATTATTATTTTTATTATTTTTATTTATTTTTATTTTATATATATATATATATATATATATAAATATATATATATATATATATATATATATTTATATATATATTTATATTATTTTATTTTATTTTATTTTTTATTTTTATTTATTTATTTATTTTTATTTTTATTTTTTTAATTAATTAATTAATTAATTTACTTTTGTTCTTATTCTTATTCTTATTCTTATTTTATTTTATTTTATTTTATTTTTATTTTTATTTATTTATTTATTTATTTTATTTTTATTTTTATTTTTATTTTTTATTTTTTATTTTTTATTTTATTATTAGTATTATATTTTTAATTTTTATTTTATTGTATTTTATTTCTATTTTTATTTTTAATCGGGAAACTTACCTTTTTAGTAATCTTAAATTAATTGATTAATTTTGCAAATTGTCATTTTATAAGATTTTTATATAGAAATTACTTGTTTTTATTAGAATTATGATTTTTAAATTATTTGTATATATGAATTGTGATTTTTTATTGCCATTTATGAATTACTAAAAATTTTGATTGGATTTGATTTTGTATTTGATTTTTATTTTATATATAATTTATAATAAGAATATAATTTAAAATTTAAAATATAATAGAATTAATAATAAAAATAAAATTCTTCCTATTCTAGTCAAACTAGCCGTTTTTCCAACGGCTAGTTGGAGATGTCCTGATCTACTTAAACTGGTTCGTGATCAGATTGTTCATCTTGTCCTGATGATGAACCACACTGGTTGGTTCGAAACGCGTCGACAGAAATGTATGTTATGTGATTTTCACCGAAAATTATTACACACATTCTATGAATCACAGAAGCCAAATTCCTAACGTTTTTTTCTTTTTCAAATTTTTATTTTAAAGTTTTAAATTTATTAAAATTTAATATATTTCTTTAAATTTATTTTTTTATTTTAAAATTTAATTTTTTACCTTTGTTTTTAATTTGATAAACATTTTCTTTTTCTTTTTTAAATTTAATTTCTATATTTAATTTTTTATAATTTCTTTTTTTTTTCAACTTGGTTTGTTTTTTAATTTAATATTTTTATTTTGTTTTTATTTTTATTTTTTTATTTCAATATATTTTGAAATTTTAATGTTTAATTTTTTTTATTTTTATTATTTTATTTCTTGAATTTTAGGTTTTTTTAATGTTTGAATTAAAATTTTTATTATGTTTTTATTTTTATTTTTTTATTCCTAGATATTTTTAAATTTTAAGCTTTAAAATGTTTTTATTTTTTAAATTTATTTTTTTCTTAAATTTTAGGTTTTTATTAATGTTTGAATTTTAAAATTTTAAAAATGTTATTTCTATTTTTTTAAATGTCAAAAATATGACACAATTTTTTTTTTTGCTTATTCCAGTATTAATTGGTTTTGTTTTGAGGGTGTTTTTTCAATCATTTTTTCAAGAAACAATTTTGTTTTTAGCATAATTTTGTAAAATGTTGAAATTCGACATTAAAAAAAAAACAGCTGCATTCTGGAATACACTTTTTTGTTTTTGGGGTGTTTTTTCATGTTTTTTGAGTCTTTTTGGGCTATAGTTCCCGTTTTGAGGTCAGGTTACCTATTTCATCGGTAACAGTGTTCAAGATCATAATGATCCAATTAAGCAATATGCCTACCTCTAACATCATGTTATATAATGTGTGAATGAACAATACGCAAAATGTTATATCATTTTTTTAGATGTCACTTAACCAAGTAGCCTCTTCATATGCTATTATCACATGCTTCACTTTATAATGCTAATAAAAAACAATATTCTCCTAAAGTAAAAAATAATGCATACACTTTTAAAGGAAATACTAATTTTTACAAAGAACCTGACAAACAAGGTGTCTTCTCTAATAGTAGATAATTTCACATCTTTCTTTGGATTTTTCTCATGTTCACTTGTTTCCAACAATGTAAACTTTGAAACAGGAACTGAAACAAGTTCTTTCTTTTTTAAGATAGCAAAAAATAACCTAATATTGAAAAGTGTTCATTAAGAATACCTCCCTGATATCAAGTATGAAGGATTTTTTTTAACGTTAGTGATTTTCATGCTAATTTTGAAAAGTGTTGATGCAACATCAACCCCTTTTTTTAGAGGGCTTATTTTTGATACTTTGTATTTCTAATGTATGAAGTGAGGAATTTTTTTTTTAAATGTTGGTAATTTTCATGCGAATTTCTACAAATTCACATGAGATATCATTTAGGTTTTTAGGGCATCTTTTTGACACTTCAAATTTTCTTATCTCCTAAGTAAACATAATTTTTTAAAATTTTGATTATTTAACTATTTTTCAAGCTACCTTATTCCTCTTCATGTTTTTCTTCCCAAGATATTGGGTTTTTAAGGGTTTTCCATATTTTTGTTTTTTGTTTTCGTTTGAAGTCTTTTTTTATAATGAATTTTAAAATTTTTCTTTTGAGAGCTTAAAAAAATAATAAAAATTATGTTTTTATGTTATTATTTCTTTTATGATGATGATGATTATGGCAGTTAACATCCACTGAGACCAATATTTGGTCTATCAAACCTAAAGAAAAGAGTTATTTAGTTTGATTTATGATTTTATTCCTATGCTCAAAAATCTTGGAGAGAAGCCTCCCGAGCTCACTATAATTTTGACATCTTAAAAGGCTAGGAAGGTCAGTATTGCAACAAAGATTATGAAATTGAGCTCTAATGCGGTTGTACACGGGGCACTCTAAAAGGAAGTGATTTTCATCCTCGATGTTCATATTCTCAAAAAGATGGCAGATCCTTTCCATCCATGGTGTTTTAGGAATTGTCCAACAACCTGTTTCACTATGGAGCTCATGAGAGTTCGTTCTAATCTTGGATATATTAATTTTCTTCTTTGAGCTAGTTAAAATAGATAGATAATTTTGATCTTCGAGGGTGGGGTTGGTGACCTCCTTATAATATCTTAATTTTCTTTTAGCTGCTGGATCTTTCTCACACCACATTGTATCTTTGAACTTAGAAGTAACAATTTTTTTGATGTTATTAATGTTTTGCAATGCAACATTCTCGTCGATCTCCCTATGGTTTAACCAAGCCTTGGTGTCTTTATACCAACCTCGTTTAAGCCTTAGGTGGTTTTGGCTGGAATTTAAAGCTAGCTTAGGAATTCTATGGTCTCCTATACTATTGAGCTTGTGCTTGTACAACAGAAGCCTAGTCATATCTAGGCTCTCGATAGGGGAAAGACCACTTCTATAAGGAGAATAGGATAGGGTGTATTGTTTTTAATTTTAAGGTTATAAGTTATAAAACACTTCTGGATTTGCTCAATATTTCTCCAGGATTCTCTACAGATGTTGCAACCCTAAACCTCACATCCATATAAGATAACAGGAGTGACTAAAGTTTCAAAGAGGAACTTCTTTCTATCCCACATTACGAGGTTTTCCATTTTACAATTATTTCAACAACAAAATAAGCTTTCCACCCCCCATTAATCCTTTTCTGAATGCTATAGTTCCAGTTGAGCTTGTGATGAATATCAATTCCTAGGTACTTGTAAGAAGACACTTCCTCCAAGTTACTATTGTCGTACATAAAATTAGCGTAAGTGTTCTTCTTGGATTTGATAATCATAACTTTTGTTTTGTCAGTGTTAACAGACATACCCATGGTAGAGTAGAAATCCATAAGAAGTCTAAGTTGCTTATCAAGATCACATGGGCACCTTGCGAGAAGAAAAATACCGTCAGCATAGAGAAGAAGGATGATGACTATCCCAGCTAAGGTTGTGCGATCACATCCTGCTTCCTCTAAACAACCTTCTAGCTTGTCAATGTAAATTCCAAATAGGGTAGGGGAGAGGGGGAAACCTTGTTTAACTCTGATATTACACTTAATATCTTTCGACAACCCCTCATTGGTCTTTAACTTGACAATTACATTCTCATATAACCTTATAGCGGCCGCTCTTAGTTCGAAAGGAACATTTATCTCTTCTAATCTATTCCATAGGTTGTTTCTAGGAACTGTATCAAAAGCCTTTCTAAAGTCCACAAAGCATTAGAAGAGATTGGATTTATCATTGTGGAATTCCTCCACAATGATCCTAAGCGTAACGAGGTGGTTCGTTGTTGAGTGCTACCTTCTAAAACCTGCTTGGCCTTTAGCCCGCTTACCTTCACTTTCAAGACAAATGCTCAACTTCTTTTCCAAAATAATACCATATAACTTGGCTAAGAGAGGGCTGATCATAATTGACCAATAATTAGAGGGGTTATTTGTATCCCCACTTTTAAAAATAGGAATAATGAGGGTCTGAGTCCAAGGTTTAGGGAACCCTTGCTTGACCACTTCGTTGAAAAGCTTGTGGATGTGGGGGATGAGGACAAGACCTTCAATTTTTAAGATTTCCACCTGGTAACCTTCAATGTCTTTAGCTTTCCCATTTTCCAGGCGTTTAACCCCAAAATCAATGTCTTCTAATGAGAAAAATTCTTTTGTTGTGAGCATGGTTTCAAAATCCCCGGCATTTGGAGATTCATAAAGCTTTTTAACATAGGAATTCCAGTCGTGTAAAGCAATTTTATTATTATCTTTAGTTTTCCTAGTTAGAATCTGCCTCCAGAATTTCTTAGGAGCCACCTTAGAGAGGTGTAAGAGATTCTCTTAGACTTGTAAGAGAATATATTGGGTTTTTTTCATTTTAGTTAGGGATTTGTAGGTTTTTATCTTGTCAGTTTTGAGAGATTCATCAACAAATTCTTTAATTTCTCTCCTTGCACTTTTACAATCTTTGTCATACCATGGGTTGGTTTTTCTATTTCTTTTATTACTTGAGACTTCAATTCAGAACTTGTTAATAGAATAAGAGAGGGTTGTAGTAAAATTATGATAAAGGTCATCTATGTTTTCTATATTAGATAAAGGAAGCAAATTAGTTTTTAATTCATTTAGAAACAAATCATTTTTAGTTCTATCAAAGATTAAGTTCTTTTGACTATAAGGATTATCTTCTATGGGAACTCTATGCATCGCAAAATTGAGAGTTATGAGTAAATGCCTATGATCAGAGTCAGGCTCGTGGTCATCTAAGATGTCAAAACTTATTATTTCATTGTATAAAGGGAGATCAGAAATAACATAGTCTACCACGTTGCTGCCAAGCCCATGGATGCAAGTCATCTGGCTAGAATTGGGCCACTTCTTTAGACCGTTGCAAATTAGAGATCCTGCGCACTACAGAGCTTGACTAGCTCCGACCCAAAAAAATTATCCCTGAGGTATTTGGAGCTCCTTTTGTACTGGCTAGCCAGAGTAAGGTCTTCGTCTAACCAAAGAGGATTGGGGTTGGAATGATTTCTTAGAAGAATAGCTTGGTTGCTTGAAGTTCAAGCATTAAAGTCACCCACTAAAAGGATATTACCTTCATTCCTTAGGCTAGAAATATCATTCTCTAAACCATTGTAAGGACTATTTTTATCTAGATTGTTGGGCGGAAACGTGAAGCTGGGTTACACTTTTGTGAGAATCAGGGGCCGAAAAGTTTTTTCGGCAATAGTTCGGCTGAACATTTTTTTAAGTTCGGCCGAACTCATGATTCCTTTTACATTGACGACGCACTGACGGCGCAGGAAAACAGAATTTTTTCCGGAGATTGGAAAACCGGCAACAAAAGTTCGGCCGAACTTACAACAAAATTTTGGCCGAAATGTGAGTTTGGCCAAACTTTTACTTTTAAAATAGTTCGGTCGAACTAATTTCTATAAATTAATCACCCGCAAAGTTAGTTTGTTTACCGGTTCCATTATCCCCACGAATTTCTGTCATTGTCACTGTTGTTCGCGTGTTTTTGCTCCTTCCGTCAATGTTGTTGCTCCTCTCATCCGCGTTGTTGCTCCTTTCCTCGGTGTTGTTGTTCTTTTCATCTTGTATTTTTGACCTTACCGTTTCCAAATTTTTCACATATATAACATCATGAATCGTGTACCTACACTGTCGTTGAGGGAATATAAGGATTTATTGTTGCTATATCTGTTTCATTTCTCCTTTTTAGATATGATGATTATTTATGTATGCTTTAGTGGACTTATTATTTCATCCTCTGTTACATTTATCGTTCTATTTGGATGGATTAAGCGGCATGCACTTCCCTCCTCCTATCTCTGTTAGTGTATCTGGTCTGGCTCCTGACCCTCAGTCCATTTATAATGGCTCTAGCTGTCTGGGTCTCAGCCTTATTTGGGGTCCCATCTTCTATTTTTCCTGCAGCTACGATCCATAGCTACCATCCATCTCTCCCTTCAGTACCTCTTCTTGCTCCTCTGCTGCTATATGTATTGCACTGTAAACAACTATTGCCAACCAAGGAGCATTATATACTATTGGCAACCTCACATTGGACCACTACACAAGTGACTCCCCTCCATAGTTGCTCAAGGCCTCGGCCTCTCGGCACTCTCCCTTGAGACTCGATCACACCGGCCTCACCTGCACATTTCTCCTTCTGACTACCGCTTAACATGATGCGCAACACCCTTACTACCAGTTATATTGATACCTCCTCTCTTTGTGGCTCTCCCGGTCGCATAACACTCCTCCACACAATCGACTCCACTATTAGACTCCCCTCACAAAGATCCCACAACACTCCTCCATATCAAACATGATGATTTAAAACATATTTTAGGATTTCGTAGACTTGTTAATGCACAATATTCATCATACACAATATTTATGACATGGAAATCACTTGGGATATACCATTGTGGGTATCTATTTGCTCATTACCTTATTTTCATGAAAAGGCACAAAGTCGAGGTCGACCATGGGGGAGATATATCACCAAATACATGTTTGATAGTTTTCTGTGTTGTTGTAAGTTATTTTTGCAATTGGTTCCAACAAGGTGAAGTGGAGCCTAACTGATTAGCCTCTAGAGAATGTAGATGCTATAGAAACATCAGACTGCAGACTGCTCAGAAAGCTAATCTCAACAGAAAACAGGAAATTGATCCACACTATTTTCAAACTCTTTAAACTTCACACTGAAAGCCCATCAACATATTCGTATTGAATCTTACAAGAATCTGTAAATTGTTTTCAGAGATTGCCGAGATATTCCTTATCAGAAGAGCCACAGACAGGGTATATAAATAGAGATATAATTACTTCCTTTTAGGCCGACCAACACTTTGGCATGTAGGCTGACTTGTAACATGTCATAATAGCTCTATTTTTTAACGTTGATGTAGAGCTGAAATAAACCATTGGTTCATGTTTTCTTTGACTAGGTCTGGGTTTCTCACTGAATCTATATGGACATTTCTGCCTAGTTAAATACCCTTTTGTTTTCAAGATTGATTTATCTTTTAATACTTTTCATTTTTGTGTTGTATGTAAAGATTTCTATTCCCAGATTTTCTATGCACATCAATTCAACTGCACAAAAAGTTAAATCTAATTTAATATTGTTGTCTGCTAGAAGTTAGTTTATGTTTTAAAAATGTGAAGTGTTGTATGTAGCAAAATATTCTATTACAGGTTTTTTTCTACATATGCATTCAGGTGTTTTGAGATATCCTTGTGTGTTAGGTTATTTATGTTTTTAAATTTTGCAATGATATGTTGTAATCTTTTTATTACAGTTTTTGGTTTGCATGTTCATTTTGGCTGCAGAAATATTCTCTCCAGCATAATATCATTGTGTTTGATATCTTGATTTACGTTTTAAATTTTTCACTCACATGTTTTATCATTTTGTAGCAAAGTATTTTTATGCCTGCTATATTAGGCTCTCTCTTTTCATTGAGTTGTGTGTATGGTATGGTTTCATTTAGACCATTTTCAACCACAATAGTGTTCTTTGTCATTACTGCATAAATAAAAATCACATATTAGACATTATCATATTCACATAGGAAAAAAAGGGTTTTCCTTTAATTTTACATTTTAAAATGTCTTTGAAAAGTTATTTCTATCTAAAATAAAAAGGTGAAAGATTAGTTTCAGCAATTACTAGAACGAATAGATGGTAAGGCCCACAACAACAACTGCAAAAGCAATGCAATATAACCAATCAACCTACATCAAAAAAACATATGGTCTTGAATGAGCTTTTGGACTCTTGAGATGTAAATGTACACCGTGGCAATGTATCTTATATAGAACTTTAATCCATGTGCTTAACCTTAACATTGACACAAATGGAATACAATTTTACTCACTGATTTATGATAGAAAAATATGTGGATGAGTATTGCCCACATATCCGAAGTCAAAAGGGATAGATTAAAAAGGGATGCTCTCGTCATGTCTGTAAAATATAAATTAAAGAAGCATGACATATTAGTAATGCAAATTAGATATGTGTGTACCAATTATGTTCATATAACACAACAAATAGATGATTCAATACAAATGTCACATAGTAATCATATTTATGTCATGGGCCTTCAACTTAAATTATATATCTAGCATTACATTAAGCTATAGGAGATAAATCAAAAAAGCATTTGAATGTAAATTAAACATGTGTAATAATTATGTCCTTTAGTTCAATAAATAGATAATAATTTGCAAATGGCATATCTAAGCTATATTTCATCTAATTAGCTTTCAATTTAAACTTATATCTAATGTTAAATTATATAAAAGAATAACAGTAATCCAAACTTCAAAATAATATTTAGAGTTAGTATGAAATGTGACATAATTTTCCTGCATGGAAAAACATAGTTACCAAGAGTTCAAAACTCATGCATTTGAATAAAAAGTGGGTATACGAATGAGCAAGTATATTTTTTCTAGAAATGGGGAAGTGAAGGTTGATAGAGAGCCACACAAAATTGCAAATTCATACCTTAACAAAAATTTTCTCGATCCTTTTAAAGAAAACGTGTCATATAATCAACTTTCATCGAAATATATGATATTTAACTCAACACAATTTTATGAAAAATAGTATACGATTTTTTACATTTCACATAATATATATAGATAAATACTACTTAAGTATTGTTATAAAGATTTAACTACCCATCAAGAGATGGCCAAGTGATTGAGACAGGGCATCATCACAATAAAAAACCAAGTACAAATTGTAGTAATCCTAGAATCATGCTTTACATAAGGTAAAATTGGGGAACTCATGACTTACTATAGATAAAAAAAAATTTGTACCCTTACCGAAAAATATATGATAAAAATTGACAAACTACATAAGCTTAAGCTTAAGGGGATATAATCCTTTTTGCCTTCCATATAGATAATGAAAATGATTGTTCCAAGTCTCATGTTGCTTCTCATGTTACTTTATAAACCTTGATTGGAAAGAAAAATAGGAGGGTAGAAATGTAAGAAATATAAAACATAATGAAACACAATGTAAGAAATAGAAAACATAATGAAACACACACATACATATCTCTAGACAATCAACACAATTATTTTCCTAGGAAATCCTTATGGGAGACAAGCAACCCTAAAAAGTAATGATGCTCTAGACTCTTTTTCCCTAGGAAATCCTTATGGGAGAAAAACAACACTAAAATGTAAACATGCTCTACTCTCTCTTTTCTGGTATGGAAAATATGTAAGTACAAAGAAAGAGGTAATCTCTCTAGAGTTAGCTAAGACTTTTGGCATGTAAGGTTGCTATAAAAACTTAACTTCATACATTTTTCTCTCTAACTTCACACTTCTAGTTGTATTTTCAACTATGGAACAAAATACAATAACACAAAATGGAAATCTTATTCCTCCTAGTGGCCAAGTATTTAACATAGCGTGATAGCCAACTAGGTGTAAGATTTGACGCCGTCAGCCATTAACGAGGTTTGTGATTTTAGACCTTTTAGAGTCTTGTTAAAATTCCACATGTAGCTAGCTTGCTATGCATGAGTAATGGGGCTAAAATTACATTCTCTCGTACCATGGTGGTCAACATTATAGGTCAACTTACTAAAGGCATAAATTTTGAATGAACTTAATTTGATGTTTTTCTTGCACCATTGGATATGTCTTTAAGTGTAGAATAATGGTCAAGATTTCAGCACAAGGGATAATCGTTTGACCCCCAGAAATGTCATTTAATACCTTAAAATGACTCCAAAAGGTTTTAGACCCCAATTCTCCACCCACCATTAAAATGACCCTACAAGTTGATTCTTTCAGTTTTTTCACTCTATAAGCATTAAAATATATGAAAAATAATATAATTATCCAATATAGATCATTATATAATAATTTGTTCAAATTATGAGTAAGATATACATCATGGAATTTAAATAAATAGCGTTAATTCATTGAGCACCCTTGTACATTCTTTGTTGATACTTTGAAAGTAATAAGTTTTGAAAAATAATTTGTTTTTTGGAATCTTAAGATTATGTAACTTTCGAACCATAATTACAAATTTATTTATTTTTTTACTTATCATTTAGTTGCTAAAAGTTGAAGAATTTATGTTGGTAAATAATTAATTAGGTCTATTTAAATCATTTACCACTTTTGGGATTTTTGTTTTCGTGGTTTCATTCATAATTTCACTTTTTTTAAAATTGTCAATTTTAATTTTACACACCACATGTGCACTATAAAAGGACCTAAGGTCTTTCCCCTACCAAATTATGTTCTTTTAAAACATGTTTTCTTGGTGATATGGGTGATTTAGAAATGAATGGGAGAGCGAAATTCCTCATTTAATACACAATATGTTTGGTTCATGCCATTTGATTCTCATGATTAGGTTGTAATCATGAGGCTCTCGCTTAAGAGTGGACCTTCCCAAAATCTTGTGACGTCTTGTCACAAATAAAACCATCAAACTGAAAAACACATGATGCAAGAAACATAGCTCGCTGACATATCATTTTTCTCCTTCAAAGAAAAAAAATTCACATCATGTGAATATCTCCATGTACTCTTACATATTGGTGTACAAAACCATCAACCAAACACAAGTCAACAAAACATGCCTCTTCAAACAATTGACTCTCAAGTCAAATAATAGCTCATGTACAAATTTCCATATTTGTTGCATTTAAGGGTGTCAACATAACTCTACCTTCAACATCTTGCTTCATGAAACATGTGCCATACTTTGAATTTGCAAAGAAATTCATGAAACATGAAAATAAATGCAAGGCCTTAATTGGATAATAAATCTAACCATCTGTTACCAAACCATTTCAATGGTGCTTCTTTTAGCTGCACTCCATCATCATGTGAATCATCTTGACCCTCATCGATTATGGAATCCTCTTTTCCATTCTTGTCATTATCTCTTTCCACCTTCTTCAAATGTTGTGGATGACTTATTGGATACAAAGTCCAACACTTGTCTACAAGGTGACCTTTCTTATGGCAATGAGTAATAAACAATTGCAACTTATTTTCAACATCATTTTCCTTGTCCAATGGGCCTTGGACTTTTTGCCTCATTTATGTAGGAAGTTTCATGTGCATGGATATCTTCTTCAAACATCTATAAACATTATGATTATTCAAAGCACAAAAGGAACATGCAAGTTCTTTTCCAAATCTTATATGAATATTTACCATGTTTATCATAATCAAAAGCAATTTGATTAGAAGCAAATTTATACCTTGAACATTCACCATTGTCACCTTCTTGAAGAGGTGAATTTGATGAGGTAGTGGCTCTCCTCTGAATACTAGCAATGAATTCAATGACTCTAGAGCTTTCAACATCCTCTTCTTTTACATTCTCATTAGCTGCATAATTATTAACATCTTCTTGCAAAGTGGGTGTCAAACTTTTCCATTCATCATGAACACAAACTTCACAAGCTTCAGGTAATGAACAAGAAATAAAATTCCTTCTTGGAACAACTTCATGTGCCTCCTTGGCTTTGGAGCATTCTCCATGTTTTCCATAACGAAGACCCAAATAATTAGGCCCTTCCTGAAGAACATTTGGCTCAAATATGCCTTGTACATGATTGCCTTTAAAACCCTTTACTTTCATAGCACATTTTCATCAAAAATTTGGACCTTATTCCTCTAGTGTGTCTCTCAAAATCACGTACACATTCATTTTTATTAAAATAGTTAGGCTGAACTAATTTCTATAAATAAATCGCCCGCGAAGTTGTTTTTTTTACCAGTTTCATTATTCCCGCAAATTTCTGTCACTGTCGATGTTTTTCGTGCGTTTTCGCTCCTCCCGTCCGTGCTGTTGCTCCTCCCATCCGCGTTGTTGCTCCTTTCATCGGGTATGTTCGACCTTACTGTTTTCAAATTTTTCACATGTATTTGAAAAATTCTTCACTGGGATATACTGCCTCTTATGTATTTGATTATTCTTCACCATTTTCAAACTCTTTACACTTCCTTAGACTATCCGCAATCTACATACTTCATTTAGAAAAGTTAATCTCAACAGAAAATAGGAAACTGATGTAGAAAAGATGCAAAACCGAAATTGCATAGGCCCAAAGTAAGAATGAATATAGGATCAAACATTGTATAAAAATATTACCTGTGCTGGGGGTGGCCTTTTACAACTTCGATAATCATTTGGTTCCACATTCATTCCTCCAGCAGACGCTGCCTTATAGATACCATACATCTGTCTAACATTAAAATCATACAAGAAGAGCTTCATTCCGGGCTTCACCTTTTCTACAAGCTCCTTTTTGGTTGGTGGCAACCCAAACACTTTGTATCAGAAACACTATTGCTTTGTTTGAGAATTACACATAAAAATCAAGCCGGCAAACTTATCTTTTCCACTGCCATCTTAATTTTTTTCTTCCTTGCCGCCTTGTTTTTTCTTCTTATTTTCATCAACCTTTGACATAGCAGGGTCAGATAAACCCTTGGGTTTGTTCTTTGTCTCTATTTTAACAGTCTTATCCACAAAATTAACCTTTGACACAGCAGGGTCAGATAAACCCTTGGGTTTGTTCTATGTCTCTATTTTAACAGTCTTATCAACAACATTAGTTGGTGCTGCATCCTGCAACATATATCCACAGATTTGTTTCAGGAATTTGTAATCTTCCTTAGAATATCCACAATTTGCTTCACACTATACGCAATTTGCTTCATACTATACTATCTGCAGTCTGCTTCAAAGATGACCGAACAATAGATCCACACTATTTTAAAACTCTTCAAACTTCACACTGAAAGCCCATCAACATATTCATACTGAATCTTACAAGAATCTGTAAACTTTTTTCAGAGATTGCCGAGTTATTCCTTATCAAAAGAGCCATAGAAAAGGTATATAAATATAGATAGAATTACTTCCTTTTAGCCCAACCAACACTTTTCCATGTAGGATGATTTGTAACACATCATAATAGCTCTATTTTTCAACGTTGATGTAGAGCTGAAATAAACCATTGGTTCATGTTTTCTTTGACTAGGTCTGGGTTTCTAACTAAATCTATATGGACATTTATGTCTAGTTAAATACCCTTCTATTTGCATGATTGATTTATCTTTTAAGATTTTGCATTTGTGTGTTGTATGTATCAAAGATTTCTATTACCAGTTTTTCTATCCACATCAATTCAACTGCACAAACAATTAAATCTAATTTAATATTATTGTTTGCTATAAGTTAGTTTATGTTTTAAAAATGTGCAGTGTTGTATGTAGCAAAATATTCTACAAGGTGACCTTTCTTATGGCAATGAGTAATAAACAATTTCAACTTATTTTCAACATCATTTTCCTTGTCCAATGGGCCTTTGAATTTCTACCTCATTTATTTAGAAAGTTTCATGTGCATGGATATCTTCTTCCAACATCTATAAACATTATGATTATTCAAACCACAAAAGGAACATGAAAGTTCTTTTCTAAATCTTATGTGAATATTTACCATGTTTATCAAAATCAAAATCAATTTGATTAGAGGCAAATTTATATCTTGAACATTCACCGTTGTCGCCTTATTGAGGAGGTGAATTTGATGAGGTAGTGGCTCTCCTCTGAATACTACCAATTAATTCAATGACTCTAGAGCTTTCAACATCCTCTTCTTTTACATTCTCATTAGCTGCATGATTATTAACATATTCTTGCAAAGTGGGTGTCAAAATTTTCCATTCATCATGAACACAAACTTCACAAGCTTGAGGTAATGAACACGAAATAAAATTCCTTCTTGGAATAGCTTCATGTGCCTCCTTGGCTTTGGAGAATTCTCCATCATGTTTTCCATAACCAAGACCCAAATAATTAGGCCCTTCCTCAACAACATTTGGCTCAACTATGCCTTGTACATGTTAAACCTTTACTTTCATAGCACATATTCATCAAAAATTTGGACCTTATTCCTCTAGTGTGTCTCTCAAAAGCACGTACACATTCATTTTGAGAGGAAATTGAAGACAGAAACCAATAGCTAATTCTTTTAATTAGCCTTGAATAAAATGAGCTAAATTGTGCTTTGATACCAACTTGATTTGAATATGGAAAAACTAGTTTTGTTGGGCTATCTCCCTCATTAGTTAAATAAAAATGTGTTTAGGATTGTCTAAAGTTAGCCAATTTGGAAGGGGTTTATGTGTCAAGCTTTAAGTGTATTTTGTGAGAAATTTATGAGTTAATTAGCTTTTAAAAACTCATGTGTACAACAAATAAAATGAAAAATTTTTATTTTGGAATTTTTTTTCCCTAAATCCAAATTCTGATCATTAAACATGTAAGAGGAAGAAAGAGGGAATTCACTTTTCAAATTCTAGACCTTGTCTAAACCAAAATAAACTAGAGGTTCGGTTTTCAAATACATTCACTTATTTGCAAAATTTCTAGCTACCAAAAGTCCATATGCCAATCTACCTCCCAAGAAATCCATTTATTACACCACTGGTTAGTTTTTTGTCTTCCTATATTCTTTATCAACCTCTTCTAGTGATTCTTGAAATGTGGATACTTAAATCCTTCCTAAAAATTTGAGCTCTAAAACGAGAAGACATACAAGGTCATTTTAATTCATTCCTCTATCCAATTATAAAAACCAAGTGAATATTTCTACATATTGATTTCTGTCCCATAAACTGTACAATATAGGTGGAGTTGCCTCACCCTAAGCGAGATGTTTAGCAAACATAATAATAGAGAAACAATTAGTGACATCACCAAAAGATGTAGCCTCTTCAAGGTATCATATCCTCTCATCAAGGTCAAGAATCTATTCACCAAAAATGTCCTATGGAAATGATGGTTTAAGAAACAAAACCAGACAAAAACCTTCAGTGAGAACAACAAAATCTAAAACCTCTTCAAGGTCTTCAATCTATTCGTAAAGTTAAATTGTGTCTTGATCAAGTACAACAACAAAGAAACATTCAGTGACAACACCAAAATCTACAACTTCTTCAATGTCTTCTAAACTATCTTCAAAGTCAATATTGTGTGCATCAAATTCCTCAGAAAGGTCATCAATGGAGTCATCAAAACTACTATTTCAAACTTCAATGCCAAAAATAAATCAAAAGAATTCAATTTCTCCTCCAAAACCTTTTTCTCTGAGCAAATCTAGCATGATGTCATCGAGAAATTCAGTAATTCCACAAGTAAATTATATCAAAGTTAAAACAAATCCTTTTCATCCATATTTAATGCCTACTTTTTTAGGTGGAACACCTCCAAATTTAAGGACCAAAATGCCATAAAATACAACTTTACCTAATAGGTGTAGACTTAGAACCCCCAACTTTGCGTGACATGTATAATTGAAGATCTTATGGTAAGCAGTGTGAGAAGAGAATCATGGTCACTGAGTTGAGCAAGAGAAATAGTTTGGTATGACAACCTTACTTGTGATAGGTCTAGCTAGTAGACTACCAAACTACATGGTAATGGCATTCAAAATGTGAAAATTCCCATTTCACTTGGAAATAAGATGGTAGAGAAAGGTATATATGAAAGGATATATCCATCTATGGTAAAGAAATCAAATAGTTCTATCAATTCCACCTTGCAACTCTAAGAGACATTGAATTAAATTTCATCTCAAGACAGTGCTTTGGGAGGACACTCTCAAAGCCAACCTTCGTTATGGCTTTGAAACACATGGTAAGTATCAAGACTTAGCAACCTTATTTGCATGAATTTTTCTAGCATGGACCTTAATTTCATAGCCTTCTTTTGCCTAAAATGAATGCAAATTTCCTTGCAATTTGACTTATGACATTCATAATTCATGCTCATGGAACATGATTGTGTTGCAATTGTGATAACATCTGCTGTATGCAGAAGCTAATAAAAAATGATCGAAAATGACATTTTTTCTTTGTTTTTTTGAAGATTTAAGGAAAATTACACCAAGTAGCTTCCAACCTCATATGACCATCATGTCAAACTCATCTCAGGATATTGTCCAAGTAAGAGCCACTTAAGCAAGAAATCTAGTATACATGACTCCAATTTCAATTAGCAGCAATGACAGTTCTAATTATGGTGCAAACATTGCTCCATATCCTCAATGGGGCATGTTTGATGACAATAATTTGGGGAGTGAGAGAGGGAGATGGTAGGAGAAAAAATTCAAGGAATCCATGGGAAATTGAAAAATATATAACTAATAAGGTGGAAGACACTTTGTAACCTAAGAGAGAAACTTGTTAGGAAATGGGTGAAGTTGGTATTACACACCCAATTGGATAACCTCGAGGAGAAAACATTTCTCCCACTTTATTTGTTGGCATAACCTAGTAAGTGTTATTCACTAGCATGTATTTTGTAAAGGCCTTGACCTAGTTCCCATTCAACTCCATCCACCAGGTTGTAGAGGATTCCAAGCCTAATTTCATGAAAAGTAAGTTGGGGATCATCACATTGACCTGCTTGATGACGTGTCTATGAAGATTAACTACCTTGAACTATTTTTTTGCGTAGGGAAAGAGACACATTCCCATGTATGAGCATGAAAACGTTCTTTGATATTGTTAATGTCTCTAGTGTTTACTTCTACAAGTTCTATAGGCAGAGTCTGTAAAGGGCCAGGTAGCCTTTGGATCTCATCTTTTATGAAAGATGACATATCTAGTAAATTCCCCTACTATCAATCTCTGGAATGGATCTAAATAGAAGTTCTTCATTTTAATATCCATAAAACACAACAAATTTAAGGTAAACTATGTACATGTGTTATTTCTCCCACAAACTAAAGTGTATAAGTGGTAAATTTTATACCAAGTGTGCTCCCACCATGTAAAGCACAATTTGGTGAACTTATCATTTTTATAATTTCTTTTTCGATTAAATTTAGTTTCACACATAATAAATTATTGCTTTGAAAGTTGTGTTCTACATAATTTGTGTACACTAAATTACAAATTGATTTTTTGAAATCTATTTTGTGTAAATGTCGACCAATAGATATATATCATGGAGGATGAATGACGAAGATCAGCCGAATCCCATATGGAGGTTCAGGGATCGGGGGATGTTCACAGTATTTAAATATAATATTAAATATCCATACATGTGTGTACATATGGAATTGATTTTTTATTAACTTTGTGAGTTAAATTAGCTGTTAATAAGTTTCATATCTTAATTTTTAGGAGGAAAGAGGAGAAGGGTTTCTACTCCATCCATGGAGCGTGGCCATGGTACAACCGGTCGAGGTATGAGTGGTAGCAGGTTACGTGAAGGGGGTGATATTTATTCCCCTGAAGGCCAATCAATGGCTGTTGGTTCTCAACAGGGTCATTTTGGGTCTGGTTCTCAGCAGCGTCATTCTGGGTCTGGTTCTTAGCAGGGTCATGTTGGAGAAGATGTTAACCAACAACATCAAGGTTGCCATCAATTTCAATATTTTTTCATTAAATTTGTACAAATTTTTTTACACGTGTTTTTTCTAATATACGAAATTTTATATATATTGATGCAGAGGCCGAAAATGTTCGAACTAGTGGTCAAAATAGATGCAGGGCAGCCCGCTACATTCAAGAAGAAGGCTGTCAACCCAGCACAACTTATATGGCTGAGATTATTGATATACCATGGGAAACCAACATGGTGGAATGCACCTTACAAAGGTGTGAAAGACTTCATGCAAAATTGCAAAGAGATCTCGTGGCTTTGTCTCTACCTGTTGAGAGTCAAAAAAGCCTTGAAATAGTTACACATTCATTGGGTGAAATGGTAAATGTGTACAGAAATCTTGGGCCAACGACTGATTCATTTGTAGAAATGATGAGAAAGAGAAAAGAAACCGTGACGGGTCCCGATAAATGGGAGGACGTAAAAGAAAAAGTTACAAAAGAAGTGGCCAAGTCAATGTTTAATTAAAATGAAGGGCCAAAAAGAAAACTATTGAAGGTGAAGTATTTCAAGCACCCATACATAGCTCGTTATTTGTATGATAGGCACCTTGCGGCCTATGGAAGGCTTCCATGGAACGATGAGGTTCCTTTTTATTTTGCACAAATTTTTTATGCAGAATTTTTTTTTGGTATGAAACCCAATTACAATGATCTTCCTTTAGAATTTTTTGGCCCGGGGAAAGGTCAATTATATGACCATAAGGGCGCTAAGCGAGATGTGGAGTTTCCTCACCCTGAGCCACCATTGGTGAGTCGACCGTTTCGAGTCGAAACTTTGCGATCAGAGATGGATGCGACTTCTCAAATAAGTCAAGAAGCAAGGGATGTTATGATTGAGAATGTTCATAGCGGATTGGGTGGAGTTGATCTTTGTTTAAATCAATAAAGAGCACGTGAAAATGCACGTGCCAATTTTGTTTATTGTACAAATGAGGAGATTGATAACATGAATGTTGAAAATCTCTGAACATATGCAAAAAATTGTCGCAACGGTTTGCAAGACTTAATTTTTCATGAGGAAGAGGGCACCGGAACGGTATGTGTTAGTGACCTTAGGGTTTGAAATTATTTTTACATATACATGTGTACAATTTGTAATAAATACATGTGTATGTACATGTATACATTTATTTTTATGTGTACATTAATCTAAAAAAAAATGTATGATTATATGTTAAAACACCATTTGCAGTTCTCACACATGATGCATGACCAAAACGTTAATATCACGTTCGGGACCTCTGGTTCAAACAATGTAGATGGGTCTGACCATCAAGATATGTTGGCAAATGTTAGTGTTTTATAAGTGACTTTAAAATAAATAATTGATGCCACACATGTACATGTATGTATATATATAATTTGATAAAATGTTTTAATGTGCACTTATCTCATCCGACAGCTTTGACATGCATCTTCTTTCTTCCGGGAGACGGCTATTTACTACTTCCTTGGGGAGATGAGCTACAAGTGCGGGGAGAATAAATTTTCACAAGTTTAAAATTTATGCTTTTATTATATATATATATATATATATATATATATATATATAGATAGAGAGTATATTCTACCTCAAAAATTTCCATTAAAAATTCACATATATATAAATATATATATATATATATATATATATATATATAGAGAGAGAGAGAGAGAGAGAGAGAGAGAGAGAGAGAGAGAGATCTATATTTTGAGTTATTTAAAATTTTTTGAATTTAGGTTCCTATAGAAGATTTCTTTAATCCGGGGACTCTAGCGACGGAGATAGGAATATCCACAGCGTATGAACAAGTTGTCTTTAGTTCATTTTTTTAATATTATTGAAAATAAGTTTATATATGTACACGTGCATTTTCATTTGAAAGTTTTTAATTTATATAAATTATATATATATATATATATATATATATATATATATATATATATATATATAACTGTACATGTATATTGTACAGTTTACTGCTGCAGATGTGCCTATGGGAGAACTTGTTCATCAAATGGAGAGGGAACTTCATGAGGTATTGCATGATTTTTTTGTTATATTTTATTTTTCACATGAATTTCTAGATATATATATTCTCATTCATTTTTAAAACATCAAATTTTAATGTTCAAGTACATGTGCATTGTGTATGTAGGTTTCCCATTCACATGATAGGGCGCGGATTGAGACCCTAGTAGGGAAGATGCTAGATCCATCTCTATTTGATGGACATGATTTATAGTAGATTTGATTTCAAAATTTAGATGGTCTTAAAATTTTTTAAACTTGATACAGTTTGATACTTGTGAGATTTACAATTTTTGGACATATTTTATTACATTGTTAATATAATTTGTTTTATTTAATTTTTGGATGGTTTTAGTACTTTTGGCATGTGAATGTGAAGTAATGTTGTCATCTATAAATTAATGTTGCCATCTGAACTACATTTGGCATGTTATGTAATGACATGTGTTATAATTTGTTTTGTTTTTGAAATTTAAGTTTTGGATGCTTGGAGTACATTTGGCATGTGAAGTAATGTTGTGATCTATTTTTTTTTGTTAAATTAAAATTTAAAAGTTTTGGATGGTTTCAATCTACATTTGGCATGTGATATTTAATGTTAAATGTTTTTATTGGATAGTTGAATTATAATTTGCATGGCATGTGAAGTTTTTAAAACTCAAGTTTTGGATGGTTTCAATCTACATTTTGCATGTGATATTTAATGAAATTTAAATGTTGAATGTTTTAATGTTGCACGATATATAATCAAAAGGTTTTTAAAACTTAAATTTTTGGATGGTTTCAATCTACATTTGACACATGTGGTATATAATGTTAGATGTTTCTATTGTCCATCTAGTTGAACTATAATTGGCATGGCATGTGAAGTAACGATCTATATATGATTAAAAAGTTTTTTAAACTCAAGTTTTGAACGGTTTCAATCTACATTTCCCATGTGATGTTTAATTTTTTAATGTTGCACGATATATTGTCAAAAAAATTTAAAATTTTAAAGTTTTGGATGGTTTCAATCTACATTTGGCACATGTGGTATATAATGTTAAATGTTTCTATTGGATAGTTGTTCACTATAATTGGCATGGCATGTCAAGTAATGTTGCACAAATCCCTTTTGGATGGTTGAAGTACATTTGGAATTTTAAGTTTGCTTTTGATCTCTCCATGTAGTTTTGTTTGAATGAAAAAATTTCCAATAGGAAGAACATAGCTTTTCAATGCAACTAACCATTTATCAATTGAGCTCTAATTGAAAAAAGAGTTTAAAGAAGTAGATATATGTACAAATTATCCCTTTATTTTTTATTGGAAATATAAGTCTAGTACATATATATATGTTTGTTCAATTTGGGTCAATGGCGTTAATGCACTCAAATAGGTAGCCTTGTCGATTTATTTACATTGTGGAAACTTTTTACCAGAAAATCCAACTAGATTTTCATCAATGCACATAGAAAAGCTACTTGGAACAATTAGTACATATCTATCCAAGACAAGTAAAATTTTTCATTGATGCACATTGAACATATCCGACCATTGGACAAGCAAATTTTGTACTAGATTTTCAATCAGGATTAGAGATGTGAGTCAAATCCCACCAAAAGTCGGAGAAGTGCTCCGAGTCTCTTGTCTAAAAGGAATTTTCGTACAAAACTATACTGCAGATGATTTATTTACATTGTTTCCATACTTTTTACTAGAAAATCCAACTATTTTTTCATCAATGCACATAGAAAAACTAGTTCCAGTTAATTGCATTCTAGAACATATATATTGAGTATGTAAATAATTTTTCATCAATGCACATAGTAAAACTAGACCAATTAATTTCATTCTAGAACATATATATATATATATATATATATATATATATCAAATACATATAACATTTTTCATCAATGCACATGTATAGAAAAGCTACTTTCAGTTGATACTAGAGCACGTGCTTGTACCAAAACAATTTGTACATGTGCAAACACTTGCACAAATAACATAAGCAGCTCAATTTTTAGTTGAGTACTGGAATTTCTAAAACATATTTAATCCAAAGAGAATAAATTGTTGGACAATTCACTCAAAAAAATTCTAATGGAATTCCATCTTCAATAATCTGTTCATGATCGGATTTTGACATTTTCCATCTCTTAATTTTTGATTTTTTTTTTGATTGAACTTCTATCAACTTTATGTGTGCTGCACACACCAAGTGACTATATTGGCAACTTATGGAATCAGGTTCATAGTCTTCAAAGTAAACAAAGTCTCCACTTTGATGAGTTTGTCTGAAAAAATAACCTTTCAGTATAATAGACCCTCTGTCATATTGAAATCCATGATCATTATAGTTTTGTAATAATTTCATTTTTCATTCAGTGCAACGCATAAAATAATACTTCACATTTTCATCGTTGTCAATAGGTGCAATTACAGTAAAAACATCTCCTGCAAAATAAAATAAATTTAACAAAATTATGCATATTTAAATGTATTTCTAGATCTTTAAATCATTAGAAAGTAATTCAAATGTTACCTTCTCTAACAAGATCATAAACTCGATCACCATTGGATGATATTGTAGTTTCCTCTGATTGCATTTCTTCAAACATTGCAACATACTTTTTGCCCTTTGTATTTAGCTCTGTATGTTTCCAATCATTCACATACATTTTGTTTTCACAAACATCATTGGATTTTGTTTTGTCTATGCAAACATCACAAAAATAAGAATATTTTCTTTTATCCAATGCAAACACATTTCTGGATGACTTTTTTTGAATTGAATGAAATTTTCGAGTCCCTTTTATTGTTTCAATGTCATTTCCAATTGATCTATCTACGTCTTCGATTCCAATATGCCAGAAAAACCTTTATATGGAAAATTAGAAAAATAATTTGTAAATATGATATCAAAATACAATCAAAGATAATCATTGCATGATAAATGTACAATGTTTAAAATTAGATTTCCAATATAAATTAAATTGAATGTACCTTTGCACTTCTTTTGATGGGTTTCTCTAATGGCTTAGAGCAGCGATGCACCATTAAACAATTTCTTTAGCGTTCACAAGTCGGCTTGCAGAGTGGTTCATTTGATATCTTTGAAGTGCTCGTTTTATGCATGCTCTTGCACCGTCATGTTCTCCTTTTCCATGGCCAATCTCAAAGAAATTCCAACAATTTTTAATGTCGGTTTTCTTATGAAGACAACACAACCAAAAGAATGATCGTGCAAATTTTATTTGACCTGTGCATCCGTCTGACCATATCCAATTTTCATTGAATGTTATTCCATGATTTTTCAATGAATCATAAATTTTTCCAAAACAATGTTGTACAAAACATGTATGATGTGTACGATTGTCACTGATATAAAAGTGATATTCTTTAATGATATGTCGATTTTCACTCGTGCTTTCTATATGATCGACATTTTTTTTAGCATGTCGATATAGAATATGGACGAGCATGGAGACTTGATCAGAATGATAGTATTCACTCTGAATTTCTTTTTGTGGAACAAATGTGTAGTTTTCTGCAAAATCAATCACTGGAAAAATGGTCCCTGGTGGAAAAACTTCACGAGATTTTTTGAATTGCAACTCTTTCCATCGAGCTCTATGGGAATGCTTGGTGTATTTGTAAATTTATGCCTCAAACTTTCTCAAAAAGTCTATCAGAAAAATTTCGTCTTCTAGTAATTCAATTCTTTTAACACTATTTGCACCTTGAATCGATGTATCGATATATTCATATCTCTTCAATTTCACTTTCATGTTGGAAAATGATTGATCATTTATATCAATATGATATTTGTTTTTAAATTTAGTCAAATTTCCACAATCATCGCATTTTTTACCACCAACACATTTCTTTTTGTAAAATAGTTCATCACTTTCTCTTTCACATAGAATTTGAGATATGAATTCACGGATAGTGGAAGGAGGAGGTGAATCCTTCCATAATGTTCTACCCAAATCAAGGAATGTGTCATAATATAACTCAAATTCCACATGATAACGGCAACAACAAGTGTCGCGTACGGTGATAGGTTTTACATACCATGGTTTTTGTTGAACAAAAGCACTGAGTGAAACATGAATTTGATGATTCTCTTCTTTTAACTTGTTGAATAACTCTATCTGAGTGGTTTCCAAGAAATATTTTTCATGTTCTTCATACTGATTTCGTGCTCTTCTTCTTTACATCACATGCCTTGCAGTTGGTGAAACACACGAATTGTTCTTCCAATATTCATATATTATTTTTTTAACATTTTCTCCAAGTCTATATTTGTATGTTTGCCTACAAATAGCTCTCCAACAAGCGAGTTCATCATTTACATCTATTTGCAACCGAAATTTCCGATGTTTGTGCAATTTTTTTTGCGAGGTTCCCAATGCTCGTGCCATAGATGTTACCAAATGATTCTCTTGAGTACTTGATGAAACCATTGCCATCTGTATTCCTCTACGTACAATTGAAACATCTTTCTCTCTAGATCTCTTAATTGACTTTTTAGCACTACTCATATTTTTTATCACATCTTCCTTCGTTTTTTTATCTTTGGTTGATTTTCGAATACCCAATAGTGTCGTAGCTTTTTTTAATTTCCTTAATGATAGGAGACCTTTCAACATTTGAGCTTGAACTGTCACTTGTTCATTTAAGAAACACTTTTCAAAAATGCAGTTAACATAATATCGTATAACATGGTCAAGTTTTTTATCTCCATATGTGTGAGTGTCAACATTTTCTGACATCTCATTATCGATAGTGATTTCATCTATACATATTCAAAAAAATAGTACATATTCAATAAATAACTAAATTAATAAATATATCTATAATTTCAAGTATTTTTCAAATTATTTCATCAAATAAAAATTAAGCTTCACATTTTACATTAGGAAAATTTTAAATATATCAATAGATCATAATATTTACATTTAAATACCTGCTTCAATTTCTGCTTGAGGTTGATTTTCTTCTTCAATATTTTGAGAAATATCTCTATCTGTTTACATTAAACAAAATATTTTTCAAATTATTTCATCAAATAAAAATTAAGCTTCACATTTTACATTAGGAAAATTTTAAATATATCAATATATCATAATATTTACATTTACATACCCGCTTCAATTTCTGCTTGAGGTTGATTTTCTTCTTCAATATTTTGAGGAATACCTCTGTTTGTTTACATTAAACAAAATATTTTTCAAATTAGTTCATCAAATAAAAATTAAGCTTCATATTTTACATTAGGAAAATTTTAAATATATCAATAGATCATAATATTTACATTTACGTAACTGCTTCAATTTCTGCTTGAGGTTGATTTTGTTCTTCAATATTTTGAGGAATATCTCTGTCTGTTTACATTAAACAAAATATTTTTCAAATTAGTTCATCAAATAAAAATTAAGCTTCACATTTTACATTAGGAAAAATTTAAATATATCAATAGATCATAATATTTACATTTACATACCTGCTTCAATTTATGCTTGAGGTTGATTTTCCTCTTCAATATTTGAGAGGGCTTCTAACTTTCTTTTCCGAGATTGTCTCGTTTCTTCTCTACGTGCCTCAGGGTCTCTTTTTCGATCATATTTTCTCGCACAAGTTCTTCGATTTCCCATGATAATAGGGTATGAAGTTCAAAAAATTTCCTTCAAAAAATTAGACAATAACTCGATTACAAAAAATATCACAAAAGATTTAATTTAAAAAAATTCAGTTTAAATTTTTTGCAAAAAATACATACTCCAATCCAAAACACTTACTTTAAAAAATTCGAGAGAAAAATGTCTTATAAAAATGAAACGAAGCTCAAAATATTTATTCAACTCAAAACACGTACATACCTCCAAGAAATGTCTTTTGAATGTATGTCCAAGAAATTTTGTTAAGTTCAAAACAATTTTTTGCAAAATCAGGTAGCCTCCAAGAAATGTCTTCCAAAAAACTTCTTTAAACCCAAAACAATTCTTTGTAAAATTATTTTGCTTCCAGGAACTGCTCTTAAATCCAAACTTTGAAGAAAATTTTTTAAACCCAAACCAAGATCTTTGTAAAATGAGATGAAACATTTTTCTTATAGAATTTAGAATTAATGGGGGGGAAATAACAAATTGCTATGTAGGTCTTTTTATCATTAATTTCAGTAATCTCAATCCAAATATATTGGTTGTAAGGGTCGTTTTTATAAATCCTAGCATGGGGGGAGATGTTCTTCTTAATGTAGCAAGCTATGCCCCTAATGCCTCTACGGGAGGATCATTTGTTCCAGGTAGACCATAGTGCAAAGCCATCTATGTTAGGGACCTTAGATTCTTTGTGCTCCCAAGTTTCAACAAGTAATATAATATCAACATCATCTGAGATCCAACTTAGTTTCGTGCCTTTGTTCCATGGAAAGGCCCAACAGTTCCAAGAAAGAATTCAGAGCATGTTGAATTTCTATTTATTACTATCTTATTTGTTTCTATCTCGAATAACGACTTTTCTATTTCTGATTATTGCCCATTTTCCTTCCTTCCTAGCTTATTTTACCTTTTGAATCTCCTTTCTTAATTCTGCTTGATCTTCTGGAATGAGATCTTTATTTATAAATATTACCGTTCCTTTTAGACTTGAGGTTTTACTAAGTATGTCATATTTATGGTTAGTAGAGCTCACCTTTACTCGAATCAACCTTCCTTTATTCTCAGTTAATTTCCCTAACCTTGTTGCTTCTGTGAGACACATGTTTTCAATTTATAATCTATTATGTAATTATGTCTGGGCTATGGCTAAAGTATCCTCATCTACCTCCTCTTTAAAAATGAATATTATAAGTTTCAAGTCCCCTTTGTTACACTCATGGTCTAATTCAATCAATTTTTTCATTTCATCTTTAATTGGTTTGATATCTAATTTACCTGCCCCACTATTTAGGGTGAGATTGTTGTTACATTTTTCTTCTAGTTCTTTAATCATGTCCTTCATTTTAAGACTCTCTATATTATCATCATCTCCTTGCTGGGATGTTTGGTTCGTATCTTGGTTTTGTTTTTCTATGACCTGCAACCTAGTCTCGATTGCCTCCATTTTATTCTCCAATAGTTTTATTTTATTTTCTATTTGTTTTTGGATCTTGTCTTCAAGAGATGTGAATTTTTTTTCCAGCATGGCTTCTAACTGGGTTTGTAGCTTGACTTCTCTTTCTTCTCTACGTTTCTCTAAAGACTCTATATACTCACACAGGATCTGTAGAGTAACTGTGCTAGGTATACCTTTGGTAATCTTTGGTAGCTGCAGTGAATTATTCATACTTGAGAATATATGAGAAAATGTGTATTAGAAAAAGATAAGGAATGTGTGCACCTGAATATCAGCAAACCGAACAGCTAACATTTAATCAAGAAAATTCACCCCAAAATTTTCACCACAGAATTTCACCGCAAAATTTTCAAGCAAAATTTTCACCACAGAATTCACTGTAGGCCCAAGTATTAATGTAGAAAATTTTCACCGCAGAATTTTCATCGCAGACCCAAGTATTAATGTAGAAATAACGTAGAAAATTCTCACCGCATAATTTTCACCACAGAATTCACCACAGATCCAAGTATATTGATATATCGTTAATTAATATTTCAATACATATAAATTAATTAACACTAAAATAATCATTCAAAAAACTTAACAAAAAATAAACATTTTGCATATATATATATATATATATATATATATATGTATGTATGTATGTATGTATGTATGTATGTATGTATGTATGTATGTAAAGATATTTTCACTAAAAAGAAAAAGTTAAATAATAAAAAATTATGGAAAATTTGAATACAAAAATTGGAAAAATAACCAATTTTATGAATTTTATATAAAAAATGATGACTTTTGAAAAGTAAAAATAAAAAAATAAAATATTTTCAATAAAATTTTAAGAATTAAAAAAAAAAAAAAACTAAAAGACATACAATTTAAAAAAACATAAAAAATATAAGCATAAAAATAAATAAAATATAAAAAATAGAATTAAGTTATAAAATAAAAATATTAAAAAAAATAAATACATTGAAAAAATTAAATTTAGAAAATAAAAAACAATAAATTAAAAAAAACATTTAAAAAAATTGAAGGAAAAAAATTAAAAAAAAAAGAAAAATTAAAAATGTATATTTAAAAAAAATCATATATAATTAAAATAATATATTAAATATAAAAACTTAAAACAAAATAATAATTAAAAAAAATTATAGAAGTATTATAATAAAAAAAAATGGGTGGCTTGAGGGGCGACTATCGTGGGCCAACAGAGCTTGACAGCTCTGTCGGCCCATGGCGGCCGCCCCTCGGGCCACTCGGTGTGGCTAGTCAAAGGAAATTTTGAGACTCTCCTATGGCGAACCCAATCGGATGGGTCGAGGGGTGGCCGCCTTGGGCTGACAGAGGTTGTCCAGCCTAGCCGACACACAACGGTCACCCCTCAAGCCACCAAGCAGGGCTGGCCGGAGCCGATTCTTAGAATCACCTGCAACTAGCCCCGCCAGATGGCCCAAGGGGCAATAGTCGTGGGACGACCAAACTCTACCAGCTTTGCCGGCCCATGGTGGTTGCCCCTTGGGCCACTCGACAGGGTTGGCTACATGTTATTCTTAGAATCGCCTCCAACCAACCTCACCAAGTGGCCCGAGGGGTAGCCGTCGTGGGCCGGTAGAGCTTGTCCAACACCGTCATTCCACTACGACCACCACTCGGTCCACCCGACAGGGTTGGCCGCAAGAGATAGCTCCATCCGCCCATAGCATCCATCCCTTGTGCCACCTAGCGGGGTTAGCCGTGGGTGATTCTGAGAATCTTCTTCGGCCAGCCTCATCGAGTGGCACGCATGGCGGCTACCGCGGGTCAATCAAGCTAGCCAAGCCAACCAACGAGAATGAAATCTGATTCCCTGGATGGGCTCAACCTTATTCTGAGAATCTAGTTAAGCGAGAATTAGGTTGAGCCCATCCAAAGGCCTTAGGGACCACAATTTTTTTTTTTTATAATTGTTATTATTATTATTATTATTTAATTTTATTTTGTTCAAAGGTAATTTTTTATTTTTTAGTGCCTTTTTTAAGATTTTATTATTATTATTTATTTTACTTTGTTTGGTGTTATTTTATTTATTTTTTAATCCTTTTTATTTAATTTAATTGTTTTAGGTTTTTTATTTTTTAATTCTTGTTATGTTAGTTATTTTAAATTTTTTAATTTATTTTTTATATATTTTTTTCTAGTTTATCTAAATATTTTTTATACTTGTTTTTTATTTAAGTTGTATAATATTTTTTGTTTTTTTTTTTTAATTTTTTTTTGAATTTTTTTAATATATATATTTTGAAATTTTTAATATATATATATATATATATATATATATATATATATATAATTATAATTTTTTAGCTTAATATATATATATATATATATTATTTTTTAGCTTTTGTTGTATTTGTTAATTTTTTTCTTTAATTTTGATTTTTGTTTTTTTTCAATTATTTATTTCTTTATATTTTTATTCTTTATTCTTTATTTTTAATTTTTATCTTTTAGATGTTAATTTTTTTTTTTTAATGTTTGATGTTTTTCTTTTGTCTTTTTATATATTTCATTTCTTTTTGTCCCATTTTTTTTAATTTTATATTTCTTTGTTAATATATATTTTAATTTACTTTTTAATATTTTTTTAACTTTTTTTTTTTTTTTTTATTCATTTTTCTTTCGAAATTTTAAGTTTTTTTAGAGTCACGATATTTTATCTTTCACATGGTATTTAAAAATACTGAAAATTTATCCTAAAAAAATGTTATTCTAGCATCATCACTTTTCGTTTTCAAGGTATTTTTTGTAAAAACAAATTGGTTTTCACTACCCTTTTTTAAACATGTTGAGAATTTACCCCAGAAAAAAAAAATGGTATTTCCACATCTGCACTTTTTGTTTTCGAGCTATTTTTTCATGTTTTGGAGGTTTTGTGGCTAGAGTTCTTGTTTTGAGTTTATAGTTCCCGTTTCATAGTTTACATTGTTTTCCTAAGATATGTGCGTGTTGTTTTTTTCTCTTCATCTTCTTGATTTGAGCTAGATAGACTTGAGACTGATCATCTAAGCCAATGTCATCTTTCATTCTGATCCTGGATTCTTCCAAAATCTATTGTGCCCACAACTCAACAAATGGATTTGAATATTACTTAGAGGGTGAATGGATGAAGACGTGTTACACTTTTGGGCCAATTGTGGAAATGAAATTTCAAAATTTTCCCCTTTTATCGAATTGAAGCCCTAAAAATTCATGTAAGCATTATGAATTTTGATTCAGTGTAAAATTACAATATGTGGATAATTATGTTGTTTTCCTAACGATGTTTTTTCCAAAAAAAATTAATGGCATATAATCTCTCAATTTTCCATTAAATGAAATACTTTTCCTTGCAAATTTTCGCACAACTTACGAGGTATGTATGTGTTTACGTAGCATAAATTAGTCTAAAAATGTGTAATATATATGTATATATATAAGAATGATCTACACATAGAGAACTAATCCTTTCATAGTAAATTTTTTTTTTTTTTATGAAATATATATATATATATATATATATATATTGGAAAAGTAATATTTCAATTGCATTTTATAGACGCGTGTTTGCGTAATAATTGTTTAACTCTTAAAATAAATTGAAAAACCAAGTGTACCATTTTGAAGAGGACTTGTAAATGAAGATAGTGGTATTTTTTGAATTTTTTTGTTTTGTATATTTTATGTTATTGTTTATTATTCAATCACTTTGAAATTTTGCAAAAAAAATTCAATCGTTATGGTTAAAAGAAACTAGATGAAAAATATCATATGAATTCGAAAGTGTCAAAATCATATGCCATTGGATAGAGGATTTTCTCATGAATCCAACATGATCAACTCCACCACTTAAGTACAAATTCTGCCCTAAATATTCTAGGTTACAAAATGGTGTTGCAGAGAAATTTGCAGAAGGGGTGCTAACACTGTAATTTTTAGGACCTCAAGAACTCGATAGAGTGCTTAATTTTGAAATTCAAATACCTCGATCGAGTGTTAAAGAAACCATCGATCAAGCCATGCAGGTGGTTAAATAGTGACTCAATCGATCCATTAAAATTTTAACCACCCACCATTCACTTGCCAAATTTTATTAATTCGATTTCTATTAAAATGATATAGATTAGCAACCCGATCGAGCTTCTAGCAAGAAAAAAGGAGTATAAATTTGTATGTAGAAAAAATAACAACAAAAATTTATTCATAGATAAATATCAAAGCATGAAAATTACAAAATAATTCACAACAAACATGGGAAATTGGAGATTTGGATCTAGAAAAGAAATAATTTTCTAATCACAGAGTAAATGCGAGAAAAAATAGAGAAAGGATGATAAAAAGGTGAAAGAAATTAAGAGAACAAGAAGATCATACCTTGTGCCACCACCACAGAGACATAATCCACACATGTAATTTTGAGGTTTATAAAGCAACAAAATTTATTGAACACATCCAACATGTTAGCCAGTAGGTCCACAACATCTTCAACAAATCCAATACCAAGTTCAGCAGAATTTACCTCATCTCATTGAGGAACTCAATGCAATGGGGACCATTGATTAATAAGGGGGGAGGAATGATCTGCATGGATATTGGTTGACACCCACCTATTCCATTTTGACACCCACCATCAATTCTTTCTATTTTTTAGTTCCAACACATCTTACGATTTTTAGCAGTTTTTCGAGTCTTGAAATTTTGGAGTCATTTTGAGGCCCTAAACAACATTTTTTGAAAAACTCGAGAGAAACATGGATATTTCTTCAACGTTGCTCACATCAAATTTTTCATCCTCATATGGATATTTCTAACAAGGTATTGAGCATGTCAAATAGAGATCATATGCCAAAGTTACATCCCTAGGAAATTGATGTACTAATTTACCCAAATGAGGCCCATAGTTTTTGCGCTTCATCTCCTAGGGTTATGTTTTTGGATGTTTATGGTTTTACATTGTTCTCAATAATAAATAGGCCCTCGAGCCTCATTGTAAAATATTTCAGATGCCTATAGCCGCCACATCTCTTCTCAGAGATAAGCTACCAATGCCCTAGATAGTTCATTTCCATTATTTCTGTAAGCAAATTTCCATTATTTGATATTAATGAGATGAAGTTTAATTTCCAATGCATCTCTGTGTTTATGTGTATTTATGTACATCATTGCATTCCTACATAAATACGAATCACTGGTATCAGAGCGGTCTGCTCTTTCTCTTTTTTTCTATGCATGTCCCCAACATGGTCAAGGTATAAGGAGTTAGGGATTGATTTTGTTGAACCCTTGCAAGATCATCCTCACAAACCCCAACGACCTCCCATGGTGGAAGAAAATAGAGATGAAGGAGCATGATATCCTATCGAAATATTGCTCAAGGAGGCCCTTGAGAAACCGAGGAACGTGATGATGGATAAATTTGCCGAGATCCTTCAACAGTTGCCCACTGGCGGCACATCTAAATCCAACAGCCACTATGGAGGCACCTCTCCTTTCAAGGTACAAGTCAACTTTGACATTCCTATTTTTGAAGGAGGAATAGATGTAGACGTTGTAGATAGATGTTTGAATTTGCTGAAAGAGTATTTCTCGTTCCATGATTTCTTTGACTGAGAAAATATTATTTTTGAACTCCTCAAAGTCGTCCCCTATGACAAATACTAGTGGGAAACCTATTGTGAGGAAAAGGAAGGGAGGGAACCCTCTTTGTTCTCGGCCGAACCCACTTGGAATTTGTTCTGAGACAGCATCAAGGAACAATATTACCCTATGGGGAGCTATGAGGACAAGTACATCTAATGGACCAAATTGCGGTAGCAAAGGGACCAAGATGTGCACGAACTAACGAATCTGTTCCATACCCTACGCTCAAAGTTGGGTATTAAATATTCAGAGAGACATTTAGTGGTAAAGTACCGCACCTATTTGCACAGATACATTAAGGAGGAAATGGAGTTCCTCGGCATTACCTTGCTTGGCACGACATATCTCTATGCCTCCAAGATCGAGGAGAAATTTAAGCAGAAAAAGCAAGACTTTGGATCCATGAATCCAAAGCCAGGGAAAGGCGCCCACAAACCAAAGAAGAAGGAGAAAATCTAAAGCGGGGTGATTCAGAGCAATGACATAAATCAAAATAAGGACAGGGGGAAGTGGTGTGAATTTCATAACAACCCCACTCACAACACAAATGAGTGTCAGGGTAAACAATCGTTGGTGGAAAACCTAAAGGGACCCGAACCAGATGCATGTTATGATCCTAAGTCAGAACTAGAAAAGGGAAATGAAAAGGGGAAGAAGATCATTGATGTGGATCCCAGTTCTATTGTTTCCATCACCAAGCTCTAGGGGGAGGATCGTGAGGATATAGTGGAGGGGGAGTGTCTCTTCCATTCATAGATGTGGGTGAAGGGTTATCCACTGTGATTCCTTGTTGATAGCAGAAGTCAAAAAAACTTCATTTAAGAAAACGTCATGAAGTGGCTTGGCCTACCGACCATAGTACACCCACAGCTGTATACCATTGGGTGGATTCACAAAGGAAGAGATCTCTGTGTCCTCCAGTTGTGCCACCTTCCATACAACATCAAGCCATTCATGGATGGGGTACTCTGTGATGTTTCTCCTCTTGACGTTTCTGATGTATTATTAGGCTAACCATACTTGTGGAAGCAATATGATGTGTATGATTATAGGCATCGTCCTGTTGTTATTACTTTTGGAAATAAATTGTATAGGATACCAGAGGTAGTACGGTCTATTGACATCTCTTCGACTACTGCAAAATAACGCAGTAAGCTTGTTTCCTAAACCAAGAAATTTATTTACATTACAATTAACCCATAGTGAAAGAAGAATATTGTGGAATCATTCTCGAAATAGGGTTACCCTACATGATAGTATCAAATGGACAAATTAATGGAGGAATACGAGGAAATTTTCTCCTCACCCACAGAAGTTCCTATACACTGTCAGGTCAAGCACTCCATTGATATGAACCTAGGTGTTTCGTCGCTTGATGTTGCAATACCTCATGCAACCACACCAACAATATCCACACATGTATTTTCTAAGGTTGATAAAGCAACCAAACTTATTGAACTCATCCAGCACGTCCACAACATCTTCGACAAATCCAATACCAAGTTAAGTAGAATTTGCCTCATCTCATGGAGGAACTCAACACAATGGGGACCATTGATTCCTATGGGGGGGGGGGGGGGGGGAATGATCCAAGTGGATATTAGTGGCCACCCACCTATTCCATTTGGACCCCCACCATTAATTCTTTCAGTTTTTCAGTTCTAGCACAACTTACTATTTTTAGCAGTTTTTTGGGTCCTCAACTTCCAAAGCTAGTTTGAGGCCCTAAAAACATTTTTTGGAAAAACTTCAAAATTTTTAGTTCTTGTATAGATATTTCTAACAATGTATTGAGCACATCAAATGAATATCATATGCCCCGGGATTTTGATGTACCAATTTACCCAAACAAGGCCCATAGTTTTGGCGCTTCATCTCCTAAGGTTATATTTTTGGATGTTTAGGGTTTTCCATTGTTTCTCAATAATAAATAGGACCTCAAGCCTCATTTTAACACAATTCAAAGGCCTGTAACCGCCACATATCTTCTCAGAGATAAGCTACCAGCGCCCTAGCTAGTTTATTTCCATTATGTCTGTAAGCATATTTCCATTATTTGATATTAATGAAATGAAGTTTTATTTCCATTGCATCTCTATGTTTATGTGTATTTATGTACATTATTGTGCTCCTACATAAATCCGGATCAAAAAAGTAGAGAAAGGATGATAAAAAGACGAAAGACATTAAGAGAACAAGAAGAACATGGAATTCATGCATATACAGGTAATTCAAGTGGTCTCACTTCTCATGTTACTTGCTCCATATTGTATTCATTAGGAAATATGATTGAAAACAAGAAACAAATGGATAATGAAACAATAAAAATACGATAAAATAAGCATTGAAATTAAGGCCATGTAGTTAAAATTGAGATGTAGCAACAACAAAAGAAAACCACTTGAAACCATGCAAATTATTGAAAACGAGTTGAAACCATGGTTTATTAGAATTTTTTAAAACCATTTAAAATCATGCAAATTATGAACCACCTTTGAATTCTAATGGTTTAGGATAACCCACAAAATTGAAGATGTGAATTAACCAAAGAAAAATATTGGAAATTCAATTCATGAAAATTTATTTACACTAGGGATTAGCAAGAATGGTTGTGACATGGGTGCTCTAAATCCTATAAAAATTAGCTTGATTGATTCTTGATATCCTTGTAGGAGTTAAAATAGAGAAAATGTGTTAGGATCTAGAAGGAGCAAGAGTATCCCTCCTTCCAATGTGCATGTTGAGAAGACATTATTTGTTAAACATATATAACAGCCTTAAATTTTCATGACACAAATAATATTATATAACATTTAATGGTTCCTTGAATCCTAAATGATGATCCATACCTTTGAAAACCTCAGAAGTTTCTTCTTTCAATTCTCACATGAAGATTATGAGAATATTTTAAAGATAGAAAGTTATTTAAAGATATACAAAGTGTAATGTAGATTCATACTTACACAAAAAGGAGTGTATTATTTCATATCACTATAATTCTCCATGGAAGGCTCATGTGATTAATAGATATCAAATTCATAAATAATAAATACAAAATAAATAAATTAGCATGAACGTACTGATGTTATGCTAGAAATGTTTACAATGTTAATCTTTCTAGATTGTCGCAGTCTAATGTTGATTAAATTCATCTAGTAGTTTCTCAAGAAGTAATCGTGAAATATATTTCAAAGTATGGTAAACAAATAAAAAATAGGAACCTTATTTTAAACTTTATCAAGATTTGATGAAAATAATTGAAAATGTAAAAGACATTGGATATCCATGTTTGCACGTGCATAAAAATGGTTCCTTGTAGAAACATATATATTTTTTAAATCCTCTTACCGCTCCTTGTGCCTTACTTGATTATTCTGCTAAAATTTCCATGTATATTCTCCGAAAAAAAGGCTCAAATATTTTGTTCCCAACTTCACCACAAATGATAACAATGTACATTCATTATTGATAAGACCTTAAAACATCTTACTTGTTTTCTAAATCTGATAAAATTTCTATCCCTTTATTTATGTTTGTTTCCTTATCAACAATTTCATTGGCTTTCTTATACTTATCATCCCACATTTCTTCCAAAGTTAATAAAGGTAAAATAAGACCATGAGAAAGGGACACTTATTCCAAGCTGAATGTTGGGAAAAATATCCTATTGGTCATCACTTGTTGCTTTTATGGCTAAAGGAAATTGGCAAAGGAAATGGCTAAGGCTTTGGAAAAGAAAAACGTTATTTTTGGCACAATATTTATGAAAATAATGGAAATTAGGAGAAAAGGAAGGTGAAAGGTCACAGGTTGCATGTGAGGAGGAAAATGAAGGAAAATAATAAAATTTTAAGAAATTAGAGGCCTCGTCAATAAAAATATCTAATAGCATCAATTGATATCCTTTTTGTCAGTTTAGTGTTATAATTTTCCTTAGAGAGGAGAAGAGCACCAATAGGAGAAAGAAATAAAGTGAGCATGGAAAGGAAAGGAAAAGAAAAGGAAACAAAAGGAAAAGAAAAAAGAAGGACAAGGAAAGCAAAGGAAGGCAAGGATTAGGCAACTTGAACAGGGATACTTGCAGATAACAGGTTACATGCATTATTTCCTAATTGGTTTTGACATGCATGTTATGTGCATGCTGGTATTAGGTTCTTTTATTATCACTGGCATGATTTTTCTTGGTTTCGATAGTTTATTTTAGCCTAGCCTTTCCATTTCCAGATAGGTATGTTGTGATGGGAATGTTCTCAATTTTGAGCTTTGGATTGCTGAAAGATTTTGGATCTGGGTGAGGTGGTATTAGGAAAATTGTCAAAGGCCTAGGAATCCCTTAATGAGTAATAGTAGGATATTCAAAAAATTTTGAGGGTGGAGACAAGAATACTCCTCAAGGTATTGGTGAAGAAATTTTGAGGCATCCAAGCTTGGTTTGGTTCTGTGATCTCGACACCGGTTTAGGTGAGGTCACGGTATGGAGAGGGTGGAGGTGGTTTAACCTCTGGATTACCTTGGTTGTGCTTGGATTGGTTTATCCCATGAGGTCCCACATTCATGCTTGGAATATGGCACAGGGTTGATTGGCTAAAAGAAATAATTGGTTAAGCCAATCTATGGTCACGTGGATTGTGGAAGTACTGAACTCAGTCAATATTTTCCTGTGTTTAACAAAAGCTAATTTTCTCTTACTTTTGACGAGGAATTGTATTGGTTATTATGTGGCTTAATATTTGTTCTCTTATTTTTATCTATCCGGTTATATGTTGGTTATAAGCATGGTTTTATGAAATATCTTAATCATGGCTATTTTCATGTTTGTACTTGTAAGTGAGTGAATAATAAATGCAAGACCTAATTGATGGTATGAAAACTAATGTGAGAAGGAAATGAACCTTCTTGTTAAACCTCAGATAAGTTTCCAATCCCTTATATTCAGAATTGCATTCATGACCTGTAGGTTATATATTCACCAACTGTTTGACAAAATGTCAGTCCCAATTGGGGATATTCAGGTCAAGTCCTCATTTTAGTTTTTGTTTACAAGCATTTTTTCTATGTTATACATCGATATTGAAAGTTTCAATGAGTTTTGGGAAGAGACCTGAGTCTTGGCCCTAAAAAAGTGGCACAAAATTCGGAGTTCCTGGCACATAAATGAGCAGAAAAATCCATATTCACATGGATGTAGGCTTGTGAGTGTGATTGGGAACCCATAGTTTCATGGAAGCCTTGCAAAGGGAGTGAATCAGGCTCTGGGTCAAGTAAAAAGTGAGTTGTCTCAAGGGTTGGACATCTGGAGGGGTTGGGTTACTCTTGAAGGTCATGTAGCACTTGAGGGAAGTGAGTAAGGTCTTCACTTATTGTCTCCAATTCCTTAAGGTTACCTAGGAGGTTGAGTCTTATCATAGTAACCCTTGGCTCATGTTTACCCAAGCAATCTAGTGACTCTAAATGACTTAAAATGGTTAGTCATATTTTTATTTTATATCCAAAAATCATTAAGAATTTAATAAATCATTTATCTAATTTTATTCATTAATCAAAATCGGATTAATCTCTTCCTATGGATCATAACATCCATATAAATTCAATTGTAGCATAACTTAGGTCCTTAAAAAATCACGAGTATGGAAATGCGAGCAATATTAATATTATAAATATTATTGCTATGAATATAAATTTTATTTTAATAATAATATTAAATGTCTAGTATTAATATTAACATTAATCATACATTTACTATATAATATATAATTAATATTAACAAATTAATTATTATACAAATATATTATTATTATTATTATATTGATACAAATATATACTAACGTAATAACATTATTGTTATAATAATATCATTAATAATATAATATCATAATATTATTATAAATATTATAATAATATAATAACATCATTAATATTATACTAATAATATTAATATTAACTATAGTTAAAATTTTGTAAACCATCAACAACGTCCATTGCAATGATAACCATAGTTAAATCATGGTCAATTATAAACAAATAATAGTCAAAACATAGTCATCCATAGTCAAACTGTGTTCAAACCATAGTCAATTTTAGTCAACCATATTCAATTATAATTGAACATAGTCAAATCATGGTCAACCATAGTAATTCATAGTCAAAATATTGTCAATAATGTTTAAACATGTTAAAGATGGACACTATAGTGAGTTGTGGTCAACCATAGTCAAACCATGGTCAACCATAGTAATTCATAGTCAACCATAGTCAAATCATGGTTGACTGTGGTCAACCATAGTAATTCATAGTCAAAATATTGTCAATAATGTTTAACAATGTTAAATATGGACACTATAGTGAGTTGTGGTCAACCATATTGAATGAATTGTCAAACATACTCATTCATATTCAAAACATAGTTAACAATGTTTAACAATAGCCACACATGGTCAAGCATAGTCTAACCATGGTCAACCATCATCAACTATCGTTATCATGACTGACTATAATTGAGCATAACTAACTATAGTCACCATGGTCAACCATTGTCAACTATAGTTTACTCAATTCAACATGGTAGACCATCGTCAACCATGGCTACTCATGGGAAAACTAGGTTAATCATAGTCATCTTTGGTCAACCATAGTCACCATAATCAAAATTTTAAAATCATGGCCAACCCATGCTCACATATTTCCAACAATGGTTAATATGGATAAACATGGTCAACCCAAGTAACCATTGTAAAACATGGTCAACTGTAGCCATTCATTATCAATATATAAAATCATAATATAACATAGAAAAATATGGTCAATCATAGTCAAATTAGTTAAGTCATGTTCACCCATGGTTAAACTATGCTCAACCATAGTTAACATCTAAAAATGTTTAAAAATATTAATAATAATAGGGCTTAAGACACATTGATTTATTAATTTGGTTGACTATGTTTGAATATGTTTGACTATGTTTTACCACATTTAACTATGTTTGAGAGTCAACACTCTTAAAAAAATTTCAAACATAATCGTGTATTATTATTATTGATTAGTATCAATAGCTGAAGATAGTTAACCAAATTATTTAGACAAAGTCAACCTTTGTAGCCATTGCTTAAATAGTTGACCATGATTAAACCTGGTCAACCATATGTTCACCAAAGTTAATAATATTTAATCTTAATCACTTTGACATAGCCGTGTTCAGTGAATATTACTCAACCATATTGAATTATAGTCAACTATGGTTGACCAAAGTCAAATATTGTCAACCTTAGTCAACTAAGATCATCCTTTGTGAGTCACAATGAAGCTTTAAAAATTTTTGATAGTAAAAATATTAATATTAATAAATTTGACTAATGATAATAAAAATAATATTAATATTAATATTGTGACATTGGAATGGTACATAAATTTATCCAATGTTGCGATGTCACATTACAAATTTAGTTTACTAATGTGGTTGACTATGTTAAACTATGTTTTATAGTCAACACTCTTCAAATTTGATCAAACATAATCACATATTAATATTAGTGATTAAGATTAATAATAAAACTCATTGTGACGTTGGAATCGTCCATAAATATATGCAATGTTTCTATGTGACAAACATTGTTGCAACATTGCATTGCATTGAAATTTATCCAACGTCGCAATGCGAAATTGTAAAATTAGTCAACCACATTTACTAATCTGGTTTATTATGTTTGACTATGTTTTACGGTCAACACTCTTCAACTTCATTCAAACAAAATTACTTATTAATATTTTTTATTAATATTAATAATAAAACACAGTCAACCATAATAGTCAAACAAAGTTAGCCTTTATATTCAATATTCAAATAGATGACCATAATCAAACTTGGCCAACCCTATGTTTACCTTATTTAACAATGGTCAACCTTGTCCACTCATATTTGTCCTTAGTCAATGTAACTTGATAATGCTCAATTATAGACAATCACGGTTGACTAAAGTCAAAAATTGTTAGCCTTAGTCAACTAAGATCATCCTTGATCGATCACAAACAAGATTTAGGAATGAATGTTTAATAATAATAATAATAATAATAATAATAATAAAGTTGATAATATTATTATTATAATATGATTAAATATATATTAATAGTTGACCATGACCAAAATTGGTTGACCCTATAATATTCTTATTAATATTATTAAAGTTGATTATAATAATAATAATAATAAGGTTGACTTCTTTATTATTCTTAATATTAGATTGAATATATTATTAATAGACATGATGAAACTTTTTCAATTATATGTTTATCATAGTCAATAATATTTATTCATAGTAATATTTAATTATTGCAACTGGACCATATTCAATTGTAGAGAACTATGTTAGACCAATATCAACTGAGGTCAACCTTAGTTAACCAAGGTGAGCTTTAGTAAACAATAGTCAAGATTTAAAAATGTTTAACAATAATAATAATCTTAATGTTAATATAGTTCATTGTTAATAACATTAATGATAAAAATAATAATCAATATTAAAGTTCACATTATTATTATTATTATTATTATCATCATCATGAAGAACATAAATACTAACACTATTAATATTAATAACAATTATATTAACAATATTAATAATAATAAGATTTATCAATAATAATAATAATAATAATATTGATTATATAAGGTGACGATAGTTAGTTATGGTCACTATGTTTAACTAGGATTGATCATAGTCAACTATTGTAACTTGTAGATAACTATAGTCAATATTATCAACATTCATTAGCAATAATTGACTTTGTTCATGTTGGTTAACCATGGTCAACCATCAACTATAGTCAGTCATTGTCAACAATAGTCAATTATAATCAACCATGACCAACTATGGTCATCTCTGTTTGATCATAGGCGACTTTGGATTATGATAGTCAACCCATGCTCAACATAGAAAAAAATGGTCAAAATGGTTAAAGATGCTCAATGTCAATCAACAATGGTCAACATTCATGTAACATTACAATGTTGTTATATTAATGGTTGACCATGGTCAAATGTAGTTAGCCTAGGTGAACCATAATCAACCTTCGTCAACCATGATCAAACTAATCAACCCTCTTCAACCATAGTCAACCAACAATAACAAATCCACCCTCCGCATGTACGTCTTCAACTAGCATAACCATATTAAGGTAAAAAAAAACCACCCCACACATGTACGCCTTCAACTAGCGTAACCATATTAATAAATGTAGTTGATATATAAAAATTAGCATCATTTTACACCTTTTCATATGCCAATATACATATGAAAATAATATTCAATTAATATCAACCATATTTAAAATTTATTAATATTAATTCAAATCGATTTACCACTTTTTTTACCAGTTTTAAAATTTTTATTCCCAACAGATCGAATTCAAGACATACAATATATTTAAATTGCATGTATTTTTGTGTCGTTTGATGCTCATTTTAAAAGGTCTCTATAATATTAATATGTTTAAGTTGCAAGCATATTCGTGCAATGGAGTCGTATTTATACAATAGCCTAAATTGCACATCCTTTTCTGCAGCTTAAAAAAAGAAGGAAATCAACTCTAACAATGTAAACTATCAAACGAGAATTGTACTTAGTACCCATTTTCTTGAGGTAGCAAAAAATAATCCGATTTTGAAAACTACTGATTTTGAATACACCTTTTTTTTGCAGCATATTTTTAACACTTTAAATTTTCTTATGTATCAAATATGAACAATTTTTTTAAAATGTTGGTGATTTTCATGTTGATTTTGAAAAGCGTTGATGTAGCATCAGCCACTTCTTTTATATGGTTTATTTTTGACACTTTAAATTTTCTAATTTATTAATTGTGGATAAGTTTTTTAAAAGTTGGTGATTTTCATGCAGATTTTGAAAAGCGTAAACAATTTTTTTGAGGAATATTTTTGACACTTTAAATTTTCTCATGTCTTAAGTATGCACAAAATTCTTCTTAAATGTTCATTATTTAACCATTTTTTAAGTTCTCTTATTCCTCTTCTTGTTTTTCGTCCTACCGTGTTTGTTCTTCAAGGGTTTTCCAAACATGTGAATTTTGTTTTCTATTGCAATGTTTTTTTTTTTTATAATGAAATTTTTATTTCTTTTTTGCAAAATAAAAAAAATAATAGCATTAATATTTTGAGGTTAGGATTTTTTGTATATTTATATATCATTAATTAATACTTCAATACACATAAAATAATTGTTACTAAAACGTAATAATTTTAAACACTCGACAAAAATATACATTTCGCATATAGATATAATTAAAAAAAAATGTGTATTTTAAGTTTTTTTTGCTAAAAATTACATGTTAAATAAAAGAAGGATTATGAAAATTTTGGAAAATTACTAAATTTTATGATATTCTTATGAATTATATATGTGTGTGTGTGTGTGTGTGTGAAGTTTTTTTCCAAAAAAGAATGTTGCAGCTAAAAATTTAAATAAAAATAACAAAAAAAATGTTAAAAAACTTAGGCCTCCCATGCTGGCCACGTGGGGACATAATTTTATTTTTATTTTATTTATTTTAAGTTTTTTTATATTTTTTAGATTTTTATTTTAATAATTTATTTTTATTTTATTTTTAAATTTTTTTCTTTTTATGTTTATGTTTTTTATATAATTTAACTTAATTTTAATGTTTTTATTTCATTTTTATGTGTTTTTTAATGGTTTTGAAAAATAATTAAGAAATAGGTTGATAGTCTTTTTTTTAAAGTTAGTTTAGAATGTTTTTTATTTTTTATTTTGTTTTTTATTTTAAATCCGAATAATTTTTATTATTTATAGTAACGTTGTATTTTTTTTTGGGTTGGGGGGCTAACTTTTTATTTTTATTTTTTTGTTTTTAATTTTATTAGAATGTATTATTTGCATATTTCAATGCTTTTTTTTAAAGTTATTTGTTATTTTTTAATTATCTTATCTTTTTTATTATTATTATTATTTTTATGTTAACAATTTATTTTATTTCTTCTTAAATCAACTTTTTTAAATTTAATTTTGATTTTTAATTATTTTTTTATGTTTAATTTTTTTTTAAATATTTGTTTTTTATTTATTTTATTTAAAAAAGAACTATGTTTTTAATATATATTTTTATTTGGTTGTTATTATTTTTTAAATTTATTATATATTTAAACATTATATTATTAACCTTTAATATTTAAAATTAAATTAAATCTTGATTATATATTTACACATTATATCTTGATTATTGTTTTAGTAATTTTTTAATATACATACATACATACTCCCCACACATATTATATCAAATTTATCAAATTCAACAATTAAACAATTTAATCAAGAAATTAAAAGATATTTTGATCCACTTTTGCCTCCAAGTTAAAGATGATAAAATATACGTTCAATCTGTCTTTATTTATAAATTAATAACCAACAACTTTTTTACTTTCTTTCTCTTTTGAGTATATTAATATATTTTATCATAATTCATTCAAATTAACAATATCTATTCTATTCACAATCAAACTCCTTATTGTTATTAAAAGAGTATTAAATTTTAGAGATAGGAGAGTATTAAATTTTTGAGATTTTTTATTATAAATATATATTTAAAATACTAATATAAAACATTTTATTAATATTTTAATTTTTTTATTAAATTTATTATATTATTATTATTATTATACAAATGAAAATTTGTGAATATTTGTATTATTAAAAGCTTTCTTGGTTGTGGAATTAAATTTCAACTTTATGATTCGAATTATTGTCAACGCTCTTACTACAATTGTTTTTTTTGCTTGCATTGATATCCTAAGATTATTTAGAGTGAGAAAGGGTCTCTCAAATCAAAAGATATTATTCATAATCATTAATAGAATTATTATTAATTTTTTATTGGTCCATGTTATTGGGTAACAAATAGTATTGATTAAAATTTTTTATGCCTTAAATTGTATTACAAAGATTTAAGAATCCCACTACTAGATGCCTCAAGTGGCCAATGCACACTTGATATGGTCAACTTGGCGGAATTGACCATAGATGATGAAAATTCATTTAGCACAAGGGCTAAAATTTCATTAGCACAAGGGCTAGTTTTATAGTAAATTACTTCTATTTATTAAGGTACTTTCTTGTTTTTGTTTGATTTCTCTCTCTAAGAAGGCTTTCTTTATGATCCTTTCATTTTGCATAGTTATGATATTTTCTATCAAAGCCTTATAGCGATAAACTCCTAGTCATAGTGGCTTAGGCATGTCTTGGATAATGAATCAAAATGTAGATAGACCCTTTAGCGAGAGTGGTTTATGTTGTGTTTAAATAATATATTAGAGCCACTTTGACCTATAGATTTAGCTAGCAATAATACTATGTGACATTGATATTCAATAATGGGAATAATGGAAAGTAGTTAGCATGGTTGTGTTTTCAAGATTGGGAGCTAGGATCATTAATAGATTTATCCTTGGTTGTTTATTGGTCCATGTTATTGGGTAACACATGATATTTACTAAAGTCAATTTATTTCATAAATTTTATTCAAAAGGATTGAGTAATCCCACCACTAAATTCCTCAAGTGGCCAATGCCCCTTTGACATGGTCAACTAGGCCAGATTGACCATAGATTTAATAAAAATTTCTTTAGCACAAGGACTAGTTTTCTTGGTTTAGGTTTCAATATAGTAAATTACTTATGTCTGTTTAGGTACTTTCTGTTGTTGTTTGATGTCTCTCTCTAAGAATGCTTTCTTTATGATCCTTACATTGTGCTTAGTTCTAATATTTTATATCAAAACCTTAGGTATAAACTCTTTAGTGAGAGTGGCTTAGGAATTTCTTGGATAATGAATCAAAGTGTAGTTAAACCCTTTAATGAGAGTGGTTTAGGTTGTTTCTAAATAATATATTAGAACCACTTTGACCTAGATTTCTAGCTACTGATGATACTATGTGACATTGAGATTTAGTAATGGGAATAATGGAAAGTAGTTAGCAAAGTTATGTTTTTAGGATTGGGAGCAAGGATCATAAATAGATATATCCTTGGTTGTTTATTGGTCCATGATATTGGGTAAAAAATGGTATTTATTAGTGTTATTTTATGTCTTAAATTGTATTTAAAGGCTTGAAGAATCCCACTACTAAATGCCGCAAATGGCTAATGCCCACTTGATATGGTCAACTTACCTAAATTGACCTTATATAATGAAAATTTCATTAGCACAAGGGCTATTTTTCTTGATTTAGGATTTTATATAGTAAATTGTTTCTATCTATTTAGGTACTTGCTTGTTGTTTTTTGATGTCTCTCTCTAAGACAAATTTATTTATGATATTTTCCATTTTCTTAGTTGTAATCTTTTCTATTACAACTTTATAGGAATAGACTCTTTAGTGAGAGTGGCTTAAGAATTTCTTGTATAATGAATCAAAGCGTAGTTAGACCCTTTAGTGAGATTAGTTTAGGTTGTATCTAACTACTAGATTAGAGCCACTTTGATCTAGAGTTTTAGCTAGTGACAATATTATGTGACATTGAGATTAGATAATGGGAATACTGGAAAGTATTCACCATGGTTGTGTTTTCAAGATTAGGAGAAAGAATCATTAATATATTTATCCTTGGTTGTTTATTGGTCCATGTTATTGGGTAACACATGATATTTACTAACACTTTTTTATGTCTTAAATTTTATTTAAAGATTTGAAGAATCCCATTACTAAACTCCAAAAGTGGAAAATTCCCACTTAATAAGGTCAACTTGGCCGAATTGACAATAGATAATGAAAATTTCTTTAGCATAAGGGCTAGTTTTCTTGGTTTGTGTTCGGCCAAAATTCTGAATTATGGATAAATCACGCTTCCCTAGATAGGTGCTAATCTAGAACAACAAGTGAAAGACTATACGACTATTTTTCCTAACTCAGAATAAACACACATAGAGGATTGGATGCTTACTTGGTCAGTCGCTTCCAAATGGCTCCTTCTGTTGCTTCCGTTGCAGCTTCAAATTCAAGCGGTTTGTGTGGAATGCTTCCTATAAGAAAGAACACTGAGACAACAGAATATGCAATAATATAGATCTCTATTCAAGTTAGTTTGCTAAATTAGTAAAGCATAAACCATATACATCAAATAAGATCTTTCAATATGGAAAATCAAAGCTAATACAGATGCTTATAGGGAAAAATAAGAAATATTCTTTATTGATGATAGAAGGAGAGGTTACAACCAAATGACTGATTTGAAGTGACCCTTCCAGCAATGTCCCCAAGCCTCATTACAGTATAAATATCTCCAACAACAGCTATACAAATCTAGCTCTCAATTGAAAATTCTCTAACTGAAATGATAGGGAATGATAGACCCTTGATCATTGGTCCTGGAGATGATGTCCAGTTAAACAGGTCATTCGGAATGGTGCCCAAATTGACCTATAACAATTGCCCCCTAAAGCATGAGATCCAAATAATAAAAACATTTGATTGAGATGCTTTACACTGTGATGGGCTGGAGATGAAGCGGAGTGGTCACCTACATCAATCTTACAATACGTTACATCATGATATATCCTCTTTGATCATAATTGCTGAGGGTAGGCATTCCCATATTTAGCACATAAAACAATCTAATAACATGCACATAATTCATAAAGTCCTCTTCATTGGAATGTTGCCCAAATGTAGACATGCTTATAGATATATGCCCATGTTTGGATGAAAATTTGTAGGTAAGGTCACCGTACAGATGATGTGTACAAAAATCCTGAAATCGCAGCCCGGATAGCTAAAACTAGATCCTTGCTCTTCTTATCTCGTTCAGTCTATCATTCGGGTACAAGTCTAACCATGTGAATATATGATTTGTAGTCGAACATGGAAAGACATTGTTTGATTACCAACCAATGATGTGAGATTTTAACAAACGCGAGAGAACCACCATTAATGAAAATGGTCCTCAAGGTACTGCAGTACATTTTGTAAAGTGTGAATAGATGATTTGATGTCGAATGCCAAAAAAAATATTTTAGTCAAAGGTCCGGAAGCGAGGATCTTGTCGATGTTGTAACAAGCCTCATGATACTGGAATCTGATGTTTCTAAGTGAACTTATTGGATATTGATTTCTTGTTGACAGGAAGTCACCTTATTGCAAAACAAGAGTTACTGATTTCGGAGACAAGGGTATGACTTGATATAGTAATTTTCAGGGATGACGGTCATGATAATGAAGGTTTATGAGTATTGCAAAAGGATGATTTTTTAATCACTGATGACTTCTCTTGAGCATATCAGCGAAACTATGATGAGTTGGCAGCATTGACCCAAAAATGAAGTGAAGGTATGATGAACCATCGGTGTGAATGAACCGTCAGGATGATTACCCAACCCAAATAGTCACAGACATGGAGTAAAAGAAGTGTCATATTCAAGAGCGACTTGCTACCATAAAGAATTCTTGCTCATTTAATTCTTTGGTCATTTTTCAACCAGTACCTCTTTATTTTTTAACAAGATTGAGGAGGATAACATTTTCTTGATGTATAATTCAACCCTTCGGGTGAATAAAGTATCGGTATTTAATAATTTAACGAGTCTAGCGATGAATGAAACTCGATTCTTGCCATGATCAACAAGCCTGTCGCTATTTTATGTTTTAATGAGCTTAACAACAGTGATAGCCCGGTCCTTTTTCATATTTAGAGAGTCTAAAAAAGAGGATGAAAGAGAAATCCATAAGTACTTTTTTCATAAATTTGTCACTCAGATCCGAAAAAGTGTAAAATGATATCTAAGAGGACCTGTTTGGTCATGTTTAACCAAGGTATTCCTTTTTCATAAATAATCTATCTCAGTTTGAAAAAGGGTTAAACTTATACTGAGTAGATATCAATTCATTTACTTTAACGAGCTCGAAAAGACAAGTGCTCATTAATCTTTTCATATTATCGGAGTCTGAAAAGAGCTGAAAAAAGATTCCAGGGGTTCCTTTTTCGCTGTTGTCGAAGCTCGAAAAAGAGATAAAAGTGCACTTCAAATCCTTTTTCTTTTTTAACAAAGCTCAAAAAATAAGGAGGAAAAGTATGCTTTGTGGTCAAGTCATTCTTTGAATAAATCTGCACGACTAATCTGTTCATCAGTTGTATTTCCTGTTCAGAACAACATCAAATGGATTAAAAATACATGTTTCATGATAAAAACATAATAAAACTATATTCATAGCAATAAATTTAATTTGCAAATAATTAAATGACTATTTAAAAGTAGTTTCACTATTCATTTTCATCATTTCATAGTTACCATTTGCATTTTGGAGCTCTGAACCTAATTTTTCCCCCAAAATTCAATCATCGATTGCGGTCATTTCTGTGGATGGATTTTGTCTCTGTTTGATCCAAGTTAGTACAATGAATCTCCTCTTTCCCTTGGTATTCATTTCATCTCCAATTTCTGCAAATGTTTATGGTTTCAAGGCCCCTAGGGTAAATTCTGCCCAAAATGAGGGAAACGCACCCCTGAATGTCAAAACCTGCATTGCATAGCAGGTACAGTGAAGGGTATTTGCATGTGCAGTACACAGTCTTAGTCCAGGGAGTGCGTTGGGCACAATTCAAGTTTTTGATTTTCACGTTGTGCTCAAAATTGTCCTAGTTTTTTGCAATGAATGGAATCTAATGGACCTTATGGTTTTATTTCAAGTTTCCATTGGATTATAATGAACATTACATGGAGGTAAATAGAACATGAAGAACAAGATATGATTGCCTTAAATGATCTGGGTACTGTAAGAGCCCTAAGAGATTGTGGACTACTTAAGTACTTCAAATTGTCGGGAATGAGGCAAAAAATAGAATTCTTGGAGTTCTTAGTTCGAGCATGGGATCTGGCGATAGAGGCATTTCATATTAAGAACCAAGTGGTTCCCATAATAGTTGACGATGTGCATTTTCTTACAGGTTTTCCGAGGAGTGGTTTGCCCATTTCACTCTCAGGGTCTACCATTGGAAGAGAGATAGTGAGGGATTATATTCTGCAGTACTGCTATCCAGGGTTAAAACCTAGAAAACATGGAAAAATAAACATCCGAGATGTCAGAGATTTTCCTTTGAGAACCATCCTTTTCACGATCGCTAAACTTTTTGGCACCATTACACTACATGTAGCGAATAGATCATATATGCAGTATGCACTAGAGTGCTTAGAGCCAAAAGTCTTCAGCTGGTCTGAAGCTCTTCTATCTCAGATAAAGGAAAAACTGAACAAAGAAAAGGGAGGAAGCAAGAAGAATTTTAGTTATGCTTCAATCCTTATCTCCTTCGCTTTGGAACAAATTCCACTGATGCAGCCACAACATGTGACACTGGATATAACTAGTCCTAGAGATCCTCGGATGCAGAGATGGGTAGAACTAAGGGGTCGGCATGCAGGCCAATCAACCATTGTGTTCTCTACTGCATTCTTTGCCTGGTTTCGGCAACATATTGTCGCCATCGATGAGTACGCATACGCAGGCGTCGACTTTCGAGGAGATCCAGAATTATTATTACCAGAAGGTGCTCAGTGGGGTGCAATAGGTAAGAATGGTTTGACCATGTTTTTTTTATTTTCTTAAGGTTTATACAATGTTTTTGTATTTTTATGTTTTCCCAAGACTAAACTAGATGTTTGATGTAATGCATATATCGGTCATGTTCAACCAGTAGAGGAACCAGAGCGCGAAGCAGATGCGCCACTAGAGAGGGCTGTCAAGAGAGCAGTCCTTTCGGACCTTGATATGGCTGAGACTATGGCTGAGCTTCAGCAACACATAGAGGGGTTGACCTTCAGAATTTCGGATTGCCAGATCGAAGAGTTACCCATGCGACTGCAGCAACACACTATTGGGGTTCCTAACCATTGGATGCGGTTACTCCATAGGATTGCTAAATCTATAGCATGTTACCATGAGCACCACTAGTTTACTTGTGACATTTTGCATACATTTTGAGGTCAGATGACCAATGTATCTTGGGCACAAATTTTGTAAAAACCTATAACTATCTATCTATATGATTTCAAATTTTTTCCTATGTTTATTGTGCAATCCTGTTCAATGATGTGAATGTTTTCTTTACATATGTTGCAAATTTCTGTCTAAAAATTGATTAGCTAATGAATCAGTCAATGTGTTCAAATTTCTAGAAATGTGTTGATATTGAACAAAATTAAAATGTCTTTCCAAAATTCGAACTCTTAGGAACAATCTAAGAAGTGTTGGATTTCTAATAGTATAAACACTAGTAAGTTGTAATACCACAAGTTGTGAGTCTAACCTTATGATTATGTAGTTAATGCCAAATGAAATGGCATCAGAGAGAAGTTCGATCAACTCGCTATACTCCATGATATTGTTCATTGATCTACCAATACAAATCCCTTGAAAACTCACTAACTCACCATTTGGAGTGAAAATGGCCCACGCTGCAGAGGATAGATTCTGCGTACTACGACTAGCACCATCAGCATATCAAAAAAATGGTTCTAAATATTCAAACATCTGCGATGAAACTGTAAAGCGGATTACTAACGTCAAGAAAACTCTAAAAAAAAATTTTAATAGTGAATGCAAATCAATAGCATATATAAAATATAATACAAAAAATTACTATGTTCATGATTAAGCATAGCAACGTTTAAGATACAACCCATTTCTAGGTTGTGCCAATGGAATCCCATCGTAATCAACTAACTCATAGGCACCCTTAGCAAGAACTCTTTTGACAATATAGGGGGCATGCCATAATGGCTTGAATTTCCCTATAAATATTACATCAGATTCTTGATCGTAAAGAAGGACCAAGTCACCCTCTGAGTAGATGCGAGGCTGGACATTTTTGTCCTATTGCGCCTTTATACGTATCTTATGTGCTTTGTTGGCCAATTAGGCTTCATGATGAGTTTCATCAACATGGATGAGGCTAAGGATACGCGCTTCTTCTTCTGAGGTGTCAGGTAACAAGTCTATCGCGTGTTTTAATGATGATATTTCACATTGGATTTGTAAGATAGCTTCCAGACCATACACCAATTGAAATGGAGTAAATCCAGTTGCACTTCTCACTGAGGTTCGATATGCCCACAAGGCAGAGTACAGGATCAAATTCCAGTTCCTTTTACAGACTCCTATCATTCGTTGAAGCATTCATTTAAGAATTTTGTCAATAGCCTCAACTTATCCATTTGATTGTGGATAATAAGGAGTAGAATTATCATGCGACAATCCTAACTTGGTAGTCAATTCAGACATCATGTGGTTGCGAAAATGCTTCCCATGATCCGTAACTATAGCTTGTGGGACCCCAAACCATGCAACAACATGATTGAAGAAAAACAATGCAGTTTTTTGTCCTGTGTTGTTGAATGTAGGCATCACTTCAGCCCATTTGGTAAAATAGTCGACTACATTAATAATATAACCGTGCTTCTCAGACGAAGGAGGGTTACAGGTCATGAATTCAATACCCCATTTCATAAATGGTCCCGCAAAGACAACAAGATGCATTGGCATTGGCAGTTTGCGGATCTTACGATTAAAAATCTGGCATGCATGACAACTTCTGACTGTGAGGATACAATCTCGAAAAATAATAGGCCAAAAGTAACCAGCGTAGAGTATATTCTGTGTGGTAGCATATCCAGATAAATGTCCACCACAAGCCCCAACATGATAGTCATTAACACTTTTTCGGCCTCCTCATGAATGAGGCACCTCCTTGAAATGGTATCGACACCACGACAATAAAGTGTATCACCAACGATCAGATAATCTTTGGCTTGGTATCAAATACATTTTTGTTCAGAGTGAGAGGTATTAGGTCGAAAAGTTTGGGTTTGGAGATAAATGATGAAATCCCCATACCAAGGATCAGATGATCTGATAAAAAATAGAGACTCATCAAGAATTGATGATTCCGACGTAGTTGCAATACTATCAGAGGGAAGGTCACAAAGAAGCTTAGCCAAAACTAAAGACTTCTTTGACTTGGATTTGATGAATTCCAAATCAAATTCCTACAAAATGACAATCCATTTTGAATACTTTCCCCCTAGCAATTGACGTGATAAGATGTAAGTCATAGGGTTGCAATTCAAAACTATTGTTGTTTTTTGGAGCAGGATATAATGGCGAAATATTTGGACAGCTTGAACAGCTACTAAGGCAAGATTTTCTACGTACAAGTACTTAACTTCCGTATCATTGAGATTACGACTCAAATAATAGATCGAATGTTCAATTTCATCTTCTACTTGGACCAAAACCATAGCAATGGTCATTTTAGTCGCGACGATATATAAGAAATAATCATTTTGATAATTAGGAGGATACATTAATGATGCTCGGACAAGATGGTCCTTGACATCATCAAAAGAAGCTTGCGCAACTTGTTCCCAATGGAAGGGAACCCCCATGTTCAATAATCGAGTAATCCTTTAGCCATTTTGCGTAGTTTGGAATGAACCTTATCAGGAATTTAGTATTTTCTTGAAGTTTCTATATCTGAAGTAAATTTGATGGTGCAGGCAAATTTGGTAAAATAGTTGACTACATTAATAATATAACCGTGCCTCTCGGATGAAGGAGGGTTACAGGTCATGAATTCAATACCCCATTTCATAAATGGTCTCGCAAAGACAACAAGATGCATTGGCATTGGCGGTTTGCGGATCTTACGATTAAAAATCTGGCATGCATGACAACTTCTAACTGCGAGGATAAAATATCAAAAAATAATAGGCCAAAAGTAACCAGCGCGGAGTATATTCTGTGTGGTAGCATATCCAAATAAATGTCCACCACAAGCCCCAGCATGACAGTCATTTAACACTTTTTCGGCCTCCTCATGAATGAGGCACCTCCTTAAAATGGTATCGACACCACGAAAATAAGGTGTATCGCCGACGATCAGATAATATTTGGCTTGGTATCAAATACATCATTGTTCAGAGTGAGGGGTATTAGGTCGAAAATTTTGGGTTTGGAGATAAATGATGAAACCCATACAAAGGATCAGATGATCTGATAAAAAATAGAGACTCGTCAAGAATTGATGATTCCGACATAGTTGCATTACTATCAGAGGGAAGGTCACAAAGAAGCTTAGTCAAAACTAAAGACTTCTTTGACTTGGATTTGATGAATTCCAAATCATATTCCTACAAAATGACAATCCATTTTGAATATTTTCCCCCTAGCAATTGATGTGATAAGATGTAATTCATAGGGTTGCAATTCAAAACTATTGTTGTTTTTTGGTGCAGGATATAATGGTGAAATATTTGGACAGCTTGAACAGCTACTAAGGCAATATTTTCTACGTACAAGTACTTAACTTCCGTATCATTGAGATTACGACTCAAATAATAGATCGGATGTTCAATTTCATCTTCTACTTGGACCAAAACCATAGCAATGGTCGTTTTAGTCGCGGCGATATATAGGAAATAATCATTTTGATAATTAGGAGGATACATTAATGATGCTCGGACAAGATGGTCCTTGATAGCATCAAAAGAAGCTTGCGCAACTTGGTCCCAATGGAATGGAACCCCCATGTTCAATAATCGAGTAATCCTTTAGCCATTTCACATAGTTTGGAATGAACCTTCTCAGGAATTTAGTCTTTTCTTGAAGTTTCTGTATCTGAAGTAAATTTGATGGTGCAGGCAAATCAAGAATGTCTTGAACCTTCAATGGGTCTATTCGAATTCCTTCTTTTGAGACTACGAATCCGAGAAATCGACTAGAACCAACACAAAACACACATTTATGTAGATTGAAGCATATTTTGTAGTGTCGACAGTGTAAGAAAATGGCTCTCAAATGCATCAGGTGATCAGTCTGATTTCGTGAATGCACTGCTAAATCATCTAGATATGGTTGAACAATGTGCTTGATGTCTTTGAAAGCATAATCCATTGCTCTCTGAAAAGTTTCCCCAATGTTCTTTAAACCAAACGGAAGTTTCCTATAAGCGAATGTACCCTAGGGACAGATGAATGTTGTCTTATGTTGATCATCTGGGCGGATATTGATTTGATTGTAGCCGGAAAATCCATCCATGAACGAAAATATTTCGCATCCAGCACAATCGTCAATAATCCGGTCGATAAAGGGAGTAGGATAGTTGTCTTTTGGACGAGCTTGATTAACATCCCGATAATCAATGCACACTCTAATTGTCCCTTGTTTTTTCATAACAGGAACGATATTGGAAACCCACTGAGTTAGCGAAACAGGGTAAATGAAACCAGCATGCAAAAGTTTTTCAACTTCTGCTTTTATGGAACTGGCTTTCTTTGGATGAACAGGACGAAGCCGTTGATGCACCAGTTTGACATCAGGATACATATTAATAGTGTGTTCAACTATATTAGTATCTATGCCTGGCGTTTCCTCGTAAGACCAAGCAAATACATCACGAAATTCACAAAATAGAGAGCGATATATTTCAAGTTCTGATGGAGAAAAAGATACACCAACAAGTATATTTTCTACAACGCTAGGTTTGGTAGAAATATTGATAGAAATGGTTTCTTCAATATTTGATAAATTTCGCTTAGAATCGATTGCATTAATTGGAAAAGAATTTGAAAAGAAATTTTTGATGAATGGGTGATATAGCTCACTAAGATTGTTTTCTTCATAATTAGGAATATGGGAACGATGATGATAATCTTCCCAAGGTTCTCGTTCTGACATCATAGCTTCCAAAATATTTTCATCTATCAAAAACATTAAGGAAAATGGATCAGATGGAGTACCAAAATGTAATGAACGATCGACCCAAACACTCACCGACGCTGATATCGAATTTTTTGTCCAAGCCAAATATATTGATTGTTATATCAGCTCAATAGGGCTGGGCAGTAAAAATTCATCCAACGTAGAAATATCATAATGACCCGTACTCTCCCTTAAGCCAGATAGAGTAGAAGAGATCATGTAGCAGGTCTCTATACTTGCAATTTTTTCCAATGTCGCAGGCGGCGGAGTGGAATCCTTTAAGAGTCCTACACCAATGTTCTGAATTTCTAGTTGGGGCCAGTGAACAAATGAAATGCTCCAAGTTACCTGTGAAGTAGAGGCAAAGAAGGATAATTGATTAATGACTATGATTTCACCTTTATCTGGAAAGGAAATCATTCTAAATTATGTATAAACAATTTTAGTCATCGCATATACCCATGGTCTTCCATATAAAATACTATAGTCAAGGGGTCCGTCAACAACCTCGACATTAATATTCACTATTTAGCCCCCTAGTTCAACATGCAGGTTATTGATAATACCACAAGGTTTTTATGTTCTTCCATCGAAAGCCATCAACATTGTTGATGATTGTGATAATCGCGGCGAGCCAAGTGACTTCCAACAGTTTAAAGACATAATGCACATAGATGATCCCTCATCAATAATAGTGCAATGAACAAGGTGATTGAGAACATTTACTTGTATGGAGAATGCAAATTCTGCTAGTAGCTGTGGTACATAGCCCATATGACTAAAGACGACAAGATTAGAATTAGTCAGATCAATCCACCAATGGCTGACAACAAAGCTTGTTTCTGGGAGGGACAAATTTGTATGGCTGACAACAAAGCCTATTTCTGGGAGGGACAAATTTGTAATACCTCAAGAGTAGACATAGCTGAAGGGGATTGATCCAAATCTTCAACTATATTATAATTTTGTGCAGATCTTGCTCGAGGATTATATGTCGATTTATGAATCACTCCCTTCGGTGGCTTAATTGTCAATTCAGGAATACAAGTAGGTGGTACTAATTCAGTAGATGGATTCGTTGTCGAGGTAGTAGGTTGATCAGTGGCCGGACTACCATATTCTTTATTACGCGTTGACACCAAAATATCTTGTGAAGTTTTTGTTGTGGATAACATTAACACTTTGGAACTAGGAGTTGGATCCATAGGAACCAAATTTGTGTCCGGATTTGGAAACAGGTCTGTCAACACAGCTGATGCATGGGAAGTCTTGATGATTTTTGAGACTTCAGCACGGTGAGGACAAACCATAACAAAGTGTTCCTTGTTACAGATTATGCATGGATAACGAGGTTTCAGTGGTCCAGACAGTTGATCAGATGATCTTTCTTGCGATTTAGAAGTTTTATTTTTCTTTGATTTCCCCTTTTTCTTACTTCCTAGTTGCTCGTCACTCTTGCCTTTGTCAAATGACATGACATTGATTTCGGAAGTAGGAGCAGGATTAGATGCAGTAGCATGGTGTGTGTTTACAGTGCCTATCAAGCCGTCTTCAGCATGAGAGTCTTTTATTTGAGGAGGAACATTGAAATTAGATCGCGGCGCATTAGGAATTTTTTCATAGAGCGTGCCGGAATGAATGTAAATCAAGTCTAAATATTGGGCACGAGTGATAACTTGCTCTTCCGTGACAATGCCACCCTTAGTAATAGGGACTTAATGAACCATTCACCAAATAGCTGACCCAGAACAAAGGTCTTAACCATTCATCGACGACGATGCCACTCATGAATATGATCAAAGATGTGAGTAGCATTAGTATGTTTGAGTTTGGTCAAGAGTTCCGTTCTAGTTTTGTATCTGATCGATAACTGGAAATGGGTCAAAAATATAGTAGCTAAGGAAGTGAAATTGTCAAAGGAAGCTCTAGGTAAATCAATGTACCATTTAGCATCTAGACCTATGAGCGTACACTGGAAAAGACGTAGTCGAACAGAATCATCATTCAGGGAATTTGATGAACACCATAAATGATAAGTCATGGCATGAGTCGATGGATATTCTCCAGGGTTTCCATTGAATTTAGGAATATCAGAGGGTTATTTATGGGGTATCCTCGGCCACCAAGGAGCATAATTGATAGGATCATTAGTTAAATGGTTTAAACCTAGTAATTCTAAGGTTGCAACAAAAGGAAACTATCGATTAAGGTCAGGTTGATCATAGCCAGGGTATGATGGAATTGCTTGAGGGCCTTTGAGCACCAACATATGGATTCTGTTGTTGGTAACTTAGATAGGCGTTGTTTTGCATAGCAAACGCTTGAGGATTCTGTTGACCAAAACCTGGATATGATACTTGTTGAAATGATGTTTGAGGCATTTGTGCTTGAGGTTACCAAGGGGTTTGTCCACCAATGTTATAACCCAAATTAGGATAACTTGAATTCGGTTGATATGTATAACCAGGTTGCGGTTGTAACATCCCATAAAATGGTATACCAACTTGTGAATAAATGATCCCTGATACAGGTTGTTGTAAATTAACCAAAGGATTTGGAGTCTGTTGACCCAAAATTTGATGATATTGAGTTGAAGGACCTGCTTGATAAGGTTGATGTACAATATTTTGACTCTCTAATAGGGGTAGAGATGTATTAACAAGTGGTAATGAAGTGGATGTAACAGGTTGAACCGGTTGATACGAATGGAAAACCATTTGTGGTTGGTTAGGAAGAGTGGGCTGCCATTGACAAACATTCATGTTAACATTAGTTTGACCAAAAATTGATTGAGTACTGTCATATTGGGTGACCAAAGGTTTCCCCCCAGCATGAGGAGAATAATAAGACGGAAAATAATTCTCTCCAAATGCTGGGAGTCCAGTTGATATGGTGCTTAAAGGAATTGACCCAAAAGGACCAACTTGATATTTCCCTGATGATGTATGTAATGAATCAAGTCATTCAGTACTAATGATAGGACTACCAGTTAAAATACTAGATGATGACATTGGTAAAGACCATGATCTTGAAGATGCACCAGAGAAAGTGCCAGATAATGATTTGTAACCTCTTGGGACTGTAGGGACACCATGCAAATATTACTTTGGTGAGGTTGTGAACATCGATGTAGTAGCGAGGGTAGGAGCTGACGTAATTGGAATAACAGACCCAACCGAAGATGGTGGTTCAGACATGGTTGTTTGACCAAATGTATACCCTCGAAAATCAATGGGAGATTGAATGGGAACAGGATCAACAAAAGCATATGGAAACGATTGAGGAAAAGAATGGTGCAGGTAAACGTCCCCCCCAAAATGGGTTGGAGTTAAAGGTGTATCGTCTTGTGGGATTTCTTCAATCGAAATTAAACCAGGTGGAAGAACTTCACCGTTAGGCCAAAAATATATTTTAGACAGTTGACTGTGTGATATAGGAGTTTCAATGGCTACAGAAATTTGTGGGATGACCAAGGTAGGAACAACTTCCAGTTGTTTGACTTCTAGATTCAGATGTTCTCTCAAAGAAGAGACAGGATCTGGATCAATTTGTGATTGAACAACGTTAGGTCCAGGAGGTATGGTCTCACTGATTGGATGGATCGTGACCACAAGTAGCTGTGAAGACTCTGTTTCGATAAAAGTAGAGGAATCAGGATGTGTAGAAACAAATTCAGTTAACTATGGTTTAAAATATGATGTTTCACCAGAGGTATGAATTGTACTTTATTTGGCAGATCGTGATCGCCTTCGCCTACCAGAAGTAACTGCTGGTGGTGGTAAAGGTGGTCTTAAATCTAATCTACACGAACGATGAGGGATAGGATTTTGTTCTTCCATGATTACTGATTTATTTTAACCAAAAAACAAATAAAGAAAAAGAGGGAAATGCTAGGCAAAAGGGTTTACCAAGAAAATGTGAACTACAAAATACCTCCTGGCAAACCAGGAAGTACGGGCAGGCAATCTCCCCAAATGCTATGTTCAGTGTATCACAATTTCAAGGTGGCCGACTCGGTTCACTATGGATGGATAACACTTAAAATTTGTCCTACCAAACATACCCGAAGGTACGTGGAGGCCCAAGTCTGTATTAGCGTTTTCTGATGCGAAATTGCATAGTGAGAGTACCCCTTTATACTTATCATATTGTAACACTGCCCGATATACCCGAAAGTACGTGGACGAGCTATGATATACTTATGTGCGTGGAGTGAGGTATCACACTTGGAATGTATCGCAGACAAGTTAATGACGGCTGCTATGTTTTATGAAGGCAGAACACGTCTCTAGCCTAGACCTTCTAAATGTTATCGTTATGGTTCTAATGTGTTGTTAAGTAAATTGAAATTAATTTTATGTTGATCTTTCTTAACAATTTGCCTTTCAAAAGTTCACCACGATGATGTGTATGAAATTCCTAAAATGCAAGCTAAGAATGATAAAAAATCTTTCACTTTCAATTTCTTCAATGAAAAACCTAGCTACTAAGGGAAGAGAGAAAATAATTTGTGAGAAAACAAATCAATGAACAAAAAAAAAATCAATGAGCAAAAACTAAATGCATATTTCCTAATGTTCCTTTTGCAAAACACACATTATTCTACATGCAAATGCAATTTTTTCTTTTCAATGTCTTTAATGTTATGAATGCAGAAAAGAAACTAGGTGCACTAAATCAACAATTCAAATGCCTTTTACTTTCGAGAAACGAAGAATACAAACAACAATTTCTCTTTTGAAGTAAAAATAAGGATTTCAACCACAATTTCTCCTATCAAGGAAATGAAGATTTTACGACAATTTCCTATTTTGAAAGCAAATGATTCTTAATGCGACCATAAAAAATACTTTGAAATCAACTTGTCAATGATAAAGAAAAACTTTTTAAACAAACATTGAACAATTTTTCAGCCAAAGGAGGAAGAAGTATATAGATTCACTGGTCAATATGAGAGTTAAACTTTTCAAAACATAGCAGAAAACAAACGAAAGCAAACTACAAAGGAAAATTCAAAGGAATTTGGGTGGTTTCAGGAATCAATGCAGTCTCCAAGGGGAGACAGTGCTCTGCAACGTAGGCTAGGAAGGGAGACAGTGCTCTGCAAAGCATTGTGTCCTGTCTAAGGGTGCGTTGGACGCAGTATACAAAGAAAAATACTACTATGTAACTCACTGTCTTTTCTAATTTGGCTTTGAAAAATTTTAATCTTGATGAGTAACAACTACTGGGTGGATAAACAAAGAAAATCAGAGGCTTAAATACCTAGAACTGAGATAAACTCTCCCTAGTGGAGTTTCCAATTTGTTGGGCCAAAATTGTGAATTACAGATAAATCATGCTTCCCTAGACAAGTGCTAGTCTAGAACAACAGGTGAAAGACTAAACGACTATTTTTCCTAACTCATAATAAACACATAGAGAGGATTGGATGCTTACTTGGTCAGTCGCTTCCAAATGGCTCCTTCTGTCGCTTCCGTTGCAGCTTCAAATTCAAGCAGTTTGTGCAGAATGCTTCCTACAAGAAAGAGCAATGAAACAATAGAATATGCAATAATATATATGTCTATTCAAGTTATTTTTCTAAATTATTAAAGCATAAACCATATACATAAACTAAGACCTTGCAATATGGAAAATCAAAGCCAATGCAAATGCATATAGGGAAAAATAAGTAGTATTCTTTATTGATGATAGAAGGAGAGGCTACAACCAAATGACTGATTTGAAGTGACCCTTCCAGCAACATCCCCAGGCCTCATCACAATATAAATCTCTCCAGCAACAGCTATACAAATCTAGCTCTCAATTGAAAATTCTTCAGCATTTCTCTACTCAAATTCTTCCTTCTCAAGCATGCAGATCTGTGCTCACTTTATAGATGAAATTTAGGTTGTTTTGCAATCAATCAATTTCCAATAATACGCAAGACATGTTTCCAGTCATGTAGATGTAAAATGGACACTTGGATCCGAAGCTTGACACATGTGAACTCTTCTATAAGGCACTATCCAAGTGGAGATTTCGGAACAATGAGAATTTCGCTCCTAATGTGACCAACGCACCTGTGAATGTCGGGAAGTGCTTTGCAGAGCAGCCTTTCATGGGGATAACTGCATATGCAACACACTTAGGCCCCTTAGAGCCTATGTTGGTGAGCTCTCATATGCTATATAATAATTCTCAAACCTTGGAAACCTTTGTTTGATGAAAGTCTTGCTTGATTTGTCTTGTTTCTTATCTTAGGGCATGTAGAAACTAAAATGATAGGGAATTATAGACCCTTGATCATTGGTATTGGAGATGATGTCTAGGTAACCAGGTCATTGCGAATGGTGCCCAAATTGACCTATAACAATTTGGGTTTCTATATAGTAAATTACTTCTATTTGTTTAGGTTCTTGATTTTTTTTGTTTGATGTCTCAATCTAAGAAGGGTTTATTTATGATCCTTTCATTGTGCTTAGTTATAATATTTTCTATCAAAGCCTCGTAGGCATAGACTCTTTAGTGAGAGAGGATTAAGAATTTCTAGGATAATGAACTAAAGTGTAGTTAGACCCTTTAGTGAGGGTGGTTTAGGTTGTGTCTAAATACTATACTATAGGCACTTTCACTTAAATTTTTAGCTAGTGATAATATTATGTGACATTGAGATTTGATAATGGAAATAATGAAAACTAGTTAGCATGGTTGTGTTTTCAAGATTGGGAGCAAGAATCATTAATATATTTATCATGTTTCGTTTATTGTTCCATGTTATTGAGTAACAGATGGTTTTTAGTAATATTTTTTTGTCTTAAATCGTATTCAAAATCTTGAAGAATCCCACTAAAAAATGCCTCCAGTGGCCATTTCCCACTTGATATGGTCAACTTTCCTGAATTGACCATAGATAATGAAAATTTCTTTAGCACAAGGGCTAGTTTTCTTGGTTTAGGTTTCTATATAGTAAATTACTTCTATCTTTTTAGGTGCTTTCTTTTGTTGTTTGATGTCTCTCTTTATGAAGGATTTTTTTATGATCTTTTCATTGCGCTTAGTTCTAATATTTTCTATCAAAGACTTATAAGCATAGACTCTTTAGTGAGAGTGGTTTAGTAGTTTATTAGATAGTGAATCAAAGTGTAGTTAGACCATTTTGTTAGAGTTGCTTAGGTTGTGTCTAAATACTATATTAGAGCCACTTTGACGTAGAGATTTATCTAGGTATAATATTATCTGACATTGAGATTAGATAATGGGAATCATGGAAAGTAGTTAGCAAGATTGTTTTTTCAAGATTGGGAGCAAGGTTATGGTAGTGGATCTCTATACTATGTTGTCTCATCAATGAAAATTAAGGAGATTCTAATGTTTGGCCATCTACATTTTATTTTTTTTGGATAATTATCATCGTAAGTGATACTAAATGCACTTGTAGAAATATTGAGATTCATTTTATTGATATTCAGATTGGGTGTTGAAAGAAGTCACTTAACCTTGAATTGCTAGAAAGATGAAAAAATAATGTATAATATGTTGAAGATGAGGCTCAATGACATGTTGTTTCCATTTTCTTGTTGACTATCAAGTTGCAGACGAGTCACATTGTGAAAAAATAGAATTATACAATTGTTGGTCGTTATCAAAAGATGACTTTTGTAATTGTTTGGTGTATAATTTTATTTGTATGTTAATTAAAGTACAAAATGTTATCTTACATTAGGGAGATAAACATATTTGAAATAGAAATAGGGTTATTGGAGCTTCCAAAGTTATCAATGCCTTTTTTGGTTGAAATGTATGCTTGGTTAAGGACAAAATTTCAATATGATGAGGATACAAGTCAAATGGGAACAATCTTGTGGTTAATATAAGAAATTATTGATGTTAGCAACTACATGTAATGTCCTTATTATTTTTGCAGGCCACCATGTTGAAGTGGCTCCATTGATTAAAGGAGAATGTCTAACTTATGTCACAAAATGGTTTTAAAGAACACACCTTTGAGGCGAATGATGATAGCTTGAGAACCTCATCTAAGAAAGAAACATAGTATGACATAACATGTATCTTATAGTTGATTATCTAATTTTATTATAGAAGTAATATTTAGAGTACTCCATGCAAATTCCAACCCATAGTATTAAGAACCAGAATTGGTGACCAGACTGGTGGACCTAATGAACCGATAACTAGATCGAAACCAGTCTAACTAGTACTGGTTAGCTCTAAACGAACTAGTTTTAAGAAAAAATACATTAAATAATTATTTTTTAATTAAAAAAAAAAAAACTATTTTTAAGATTTGCAACCATGATTCCAAGCCAATAGAGACAAAATATGCAAATCTTTCTCATTTATATACCATGCAAAGGTGAATATATCAAAATGACACCGAGTGTAATACATATCATCAAAAAATACATAATAAATGAGGCCCAAATGGCCCATAAAGTCCAAAAATAATGCTACAAGCTATGAGCCCATTGGCCTAATTCAAGACTACACATGAATCATGATCAATCATCAAATTCATCACCACTACTAGACACAGGATCAACATCAGTAGCTGAATAGACATCATCTGGATCAGATTCTAAGGATGCCTTAGCCTCACGCTCATATGCAACCTGAATACCACTGCCACGAATAACAATAGAAGTGGACCTAATGGAAGAACGAGTTACTCAGGTTGCATGACTAGTGCCTTCCATTAGTTGTTTTCCTTTCCTTGATGCAACTACCAATCTTGGGTCTCCGTCTGATGGCGCCACCAAATTTGCTTAAAATTCACCCCCTGCTAATGCTGCATCAAAATCAAAATTTGCCTCAAACAATGGATCTTCAGTCTCCTCCACCCATTCTGATGTTGGATCAATATCATCCGAAACAATGGGATCTAGATTAGGTGTTTTGTTCATCAGTTGGTTCTGCCTCAAGTGAAGGTTGTATTGCACAAAACAAGATCATTTAATAGTTTATGTTCCAAATGGTTTCTCTTCTTTGTGTGTATGTGCTCAAAAACAGACCAATTGCACTCACGACCTAAAGCACTACAAGTTTGGCTGAGGATTCTAATTGCAAACTTTTGCAATTGAGGACGTTGGCAACCAAATGACTCCCACCAATGTGCTGAAAATAAAAATACATTCATTAGTAACATAGTTCATTTCATTACTTATTTACAAACAATTTATCTTGAAAAGAAAAACAAATTGGAATTTATTACCTGGTTGATCCACATCTCTTGCCATTTTCACCAAGTTCTTTCCAAAGCTACTAACTGCCATACTGAAAGGAGTAAGTTTTTTATTTGTTTCCAAAAGGTATACACAGATAGGGACCATGCGCTCCAAGAAAACAATCAATCCAGATCTGACCTCCCCATCCTGCTGATCTCCTATCCAAGCTTTATAATGATACTTTGGGTTCAAAAAATACCCAGCTATATGTATAGGACGATGGAGTTGATTGTTGCATCTATTATCAATGATCTCCCATATCCGGCCATATTTAGGTAACCTATCCATATAAACTATTTGTATCTGCTCCTTTGCCTGATCCATAACCTCATAAATGTATCCCATTCCCATCTTTTCCCCATCCAACATCCTTAGCACCTTAACAAGGGGCTCAGTAATTTTTACCAGCTCTGAAGACATTTTCCAAAAATGATTTTCAAAGACTTTCATTTTGGTGTATTTTCCATCTTGTCTATGAGCCCACCAGGATTCTGTCCAATCATCAGAAGAAAACATTTTCTGTATTTTTTTCTGTTGAGAATTGAGACATTGCAACTTGAGGAAGTGAGTTGAAAATATCGTAATGGCAGGACTAACAAGCTCTTTGCCCCCAGTTTTTTTCCTCATTAGGCTCAATACCCATGAATGGTTGTAAATTTATTTTGTAATGCACTTTCCATACTCTACATTGTTTTTTACCCAATCCACTTTGCCTATGTCCTCAAGCATGAGGTCTATGCAATGTGCAGCACATGGAGTCCAAAATATGGTATTATACTTGGACTAAAGCATATTTCTAGCAAGAACATAGTTTAAGGAATTATCTGTGATGACCTGCACAACATTCTGCTCCCCCACTTCCTGAATAATCACATCCAAAAGCTCAAATAGAAGGGTTTCATCCTTCACCTTATCAGATGCATCAACTAATCTCAAAAACATTGTTCCTCGATGGCAAGAAACAAGGAAGTTAATGATAGTGCAGTTCTTTCCATCATTCCATCCATCTGACATGATGAAACAACCTGTTTTGAGCCATAACTCTTTATATTCAGCCAAATACTCATCAATATTACAAATCTCTTGTTGCAAAATATATCCCCTCAAGTCATGCATAGTAGGGCCTTTGAAGCCCTTTCCCCTACCTAAAACATAGTCCCATATAGCTTGGCAATAAGGTGAACGAGCAGAATTAAATGGGATATTTGAATCATACCATCATCGAGCAATGTACTGATAAGAAGTTTCTTTTCATTGTTTTTTCCAATGTTGATCCAAAGTGGGTTGACAACCTGGCTAGGAGGACGTGGCTGTGGGATTAGTAATGGATGAGAAATAACTCTAGAGGTTGGGTCTCTTTGTTGGTTTTGATTTTTGGCCAACAGGAGGAACATAGTGAAAGGGGTCATTGGTGGAAGGGATAGAAGTGGATTCTTGAATCTCATAATCATCATACCCACTATGTCTCATGATATCTATTAGTTCCCTCTTCCTTGTAATTTCATCTTGGATGGCCTTCTCCCTAGCCTTAGTCTCCTCAAAATTTTCAAAATTGGCAAGGTGTTCTGCCCTAACTGGACCTATCACTTCATTAGGTGCATCACATGGCTTTACTTGGCCTCTTATCCCAGCCAAGTGTTGTTTTAATCTAAGAATGCCCCCACCTCCAATACATTTTTCACAAAATTTTCATATCATCTTTCCATCAACCACATCACAATGGGCCCATACACTGTCCTTGGTTTTTGGAGCCATCTTGACTTGAAATAATTGGAATTTAGAAATAAATCTGCCATTTAAAAAAATTGCAGCTAAGATAAATGGACAACTAAGGCTAAATTTACGAAACAAAATGCACATTCAAACATACAAAATTTGATAGCATAGATGATAGGAGTGAGGACTAGAGATTTGAGAGCAATAGCATAGCTAAACATATAATAAAATAAATACATGAACATTAATGAAATGATGGATTTTTCAAGTGAAAATCCTTACCTGGCAATGCAAACTAGCTTCCTTAGTGTCCTCTTGAAGATGCCAACTCTACTAATAGCTCCAAACTATCTCTGAGATAGCTCCAAATCCAACTCCAAGCCTCCAATATCACTTCTCTAGCAAACACTCAACACTCTCCAAGCTCTCAATCTAACTCACAAACTGCAAATGATATGGTGTGAGACAAAGGAGAGGTTTCTCATGCTTATAAAAGATTGGGGAGGGTGTTTTTGGAGTGAAAAAACCCTCCCCTTCCCTCCACATCATCCCTAAAGCACATTGTTGGCCATGTGTGGGTCTGCGCAGGAAAAGAGGACGTGACTAACCAGTTTATGAATAAACCGACTGTTTTCGTCCCTAATCGGCCGGTTAGCACTGGTTAACCGGTTTTTTGCGGCGACAAGGGTCCATAAACCCAGTTTTCTCATCGGTTTGGCCCGATTGAGCTTCTGAACAACCGGTTTGAGCAGTTTCCAGTTCAAACCGGCTGGTTTTTAATACTATGTGCCAACCACATTAGAACTAGGTAGTAGAAAAATAGTGTGCGCATAATTTTTATACATCATATTATAATTTAAATAATACACATGAAAAAACTAGAATTAGATAGTAGAAGAATGGGTTGTGCATAATTGTTATATATTTACACCTTAAGGCATTCTTATTTCAAAACAACTCTCCTAGCTGCCACTATGTGCAACTTTGCATCGTTGGATTGAATGTTAGACAATTGGAGATTTCTATTCCGTCAAATTAGTAGTTAGAAAAAATAGTTAGCCTACCTTAATAGTTAGGGAAAAACTATATACAACTCCCTTGTAAAATTTACAAACCCTCGTATGCCCAAAACTTAATAGGCTGGGGAGACTAGACATCGGGGGCGATAGGTTGCCACACCACAGGGAACGAGAAACCATACCACCTTCTTATATATTCGGAGTATTCAGAGACATGCGAAATCCCATGTAGAGTATATGCCTCAAAGTGCGTAATTTTTTTTTGCAAGGGTTGATCATGAGAGTCCTCCTACAAATACAATGCAAGAAGACTTACTGTCATCATCATCATTTGTGTTTTGGGTTGATAATAATGGTGTGTGCCATGTTGCTTCCATTCGCTACACAATTCATCTCATTTTCGGTAGTTGGAAATCCCAATTCCAATTTTTTTCACCCCCAATGAGATAAGGAATATTATACAAGATAAGTAAGTAGTATAGGTTTTTGTAAAGTTGCTGTAATTTTCAGTGATATTCAATCCAGTTTGAATATTATTATATTATAATTATCATATAAGCATAATATTTATCTGCGCTCATGTACATCCAGCTTGCTATTCTTCTAAAGAAGACCTCTTTTCATTTAGATGCACTCTCAAAATCCATTGCAGTTTTGGAGATTTTGGAATAACTCCTTGTAATGACAATAGATCAATAGGAAAAATTCGCTATCAATAAATTTCTATTTTATTTCACAATAGACTCATTTCATTGCCAATAGAAAAATTAAGAAAGACGTTCTCACTAAAGCTAATATTGTCAGTTTTTGAAGTAAATTTTCCATTCAAGTTTCTGAGGGTATTACATTTTAGAAGACTTGTTACATGAACTAAGAGATATTATGTTGAAATTAAATTTATTTAGAAATAACAACTTTTATTTTAAAGATTTAAATTAAAAATATATGTTATATATAATATATTATAATTTTTTTAATCTTAAATAATTTTATAATAATATTAAATATTTTAATTTTATTATTTTTTTTATTATTTTTAATTTTAGATTAGTTTTAATTTCATTTTTTCTAGTAAAAAAACTATTTTTCTAAACAATTCAAAAATACAGTAATAATCACCAACATGCTATAATGGAAATAAAGCTATTCTCTATCTCAATTGGGTTATATAGAACAAAAAATTACTAGGTTTAATCTTTTTCTTTCCACTCATTATGAATTTCAATAATTCTATCTTATTATCCAATTTTATATATTATTTTATTTAATAAAATTAAATACAATGAAGATTGTGAGAACTAACTAATTTTATTTTATTTATTTAAATCAATATAAAAAAAACAATAAAAACAAAGGTATATTTATAATTATCACATTAATTAATTAATTAATTAATTAATTATAAAAAAATGTCTAAACAAGATCAAATTCTTTATTCTTAATTTTTTTGGGTTAGAAAAAAACCATATAACAAGGTTTTAAAAATAATTATCAATATTAATGATACATATATTTTGCATCATTTTGAATAAAATTTTATTAGGTCTAGTCTTTTGCTTTCCACTCATTGTTCATTTCAATCATCTTATGTCATTATCCAATTTTATAGATCATTTTAAAATTTAATAAAAATAAATTTAACAAAATTAAATACAATGAAGATCATGACAGCTAACTAATTTTATTTTACTTATTTAAAAAAATAGTAAAAAATAGTAAAAACAAATGCATATTTATAATGATCACATTAATTAATTAATTAATTATAAAAGAAATTTTAAACAAGATCAAATTCTTTATTCTTAATTTTTTTGGGTTAGAAAAATACTACATAACAGGGTTTTATTTTTTAGTACAAGGGAAGGTAACAAATAAAAATTATAATATTATGTAATAAAATGTTTTAGGATTCACTTCCATTTTTCCTTCAATTTACCTATTGTTAGCACCATGGGAACCATAACAAAATACACACAAGTATTGAGTTTTTTAGTTGGAAGGTACATACTAGAGACATTATGAAGAAACACACATTAGCAGTGAATTTCTACTCAAATGAGTGTCTTTCCTAACTATTGTAGCTCAATTCTACAAAGTTTAAATTTCAAACTTTCTCACTAGCAAATAAACAAAACTGCATAAAAATTTTACTTCTATTTTCTAGGCTACTCTTCTCTATACTACTACCTTAAGGGGTTTCCTTTACAACATATAGTGCAATTGCTAGTATATTCTAATTTAAATAATACTGATAATAAAAATTCAAAAAAAACTCTTTTAAGCATTATTTTTTTTTTTTTCAAAATAAATTCTTTAATACATGAAAAATATTATATATGTAAAATTATTAAAAAAAACTGTATATATAAATAACTTTTCCATTCTATTTACTTGTCAATGGTTACATTTATATAATTCTATATTATTAAAAAAACTAATATCATCAACACAATTTTATGTTGAAATAGTATGTGTTTTTAAATATTGAAAAATATACTTGTACCCACCACCATTTTTAACAGCTCCTATTTTTAACAGGCTCGTAGATTATGATCATTGAAAGTTTGATAGGTTTGACGAATACGATTAATACCTACTTTCGCTCTTGGACACAAGTGCAATTATGGGTGGTTTTGTTTGGATTTAAAAGAAAAGAAATGAATGTGTTTAAAAGAAATGAATGTATTTATGTTGAAAAAATTATGTATTTTTTGGTTTTTTTGAAAAATGGAAATAGAATATTATTTTATTTTAGAATGAGAGGTTTTCAAAATTAATAGGGAAAATTATTTTTAGAATGTGAAAGGCTCAAAGATAACAGATAAAATTAAATAGGTATTTGGCCACTAGCTCTAGGAATAATCTATTCAACAAAATATTTGAGTGTTTATTGTAAAACTCCACATACAAGATCCGTACAAAAAAATAAACTGTACCATAATCTAATAAATATTAAAAATACTCATTTTTATCACTTTTCTTCGGAAAACGTCTTAAGCAGCTCCTCTGTATGTTCATGCAAAATACTTTAAATTAAATTTTTGTTTTTGAAGTATTGTAGAAAAACAATCAGTACCATAATCTAATTTTAACCACGTAAACATTAAAAATACTTTTACTTTCTTTACTTTCTTTCAAGGACATCTTAATCAGCTCTTCTGTATGTTCATGCAAGATACTTTAAATTAAGTTTTTGTTTTTGGTTCATGGAAGTATCCCTTGAATATATTCTTGCAACTTGCACCGGAGCTCTTCCGTATGTTCATGCAAAATACTTTAAATTAAGTTTTTGTTTTTTTTTCATCGACGTGTTCCTTGAATATATTCTTGCAACTTGCACCGCGCAAACATCGATGAGTCAATTTGTTCACTCGGGTTGCAAAACACTTTCAATCACTTTTTTTTGGTTTCACAAGATTTCAATTAATATTATTATTTTCTTTCATGGATGTGGAAGTGCACTTACTCGAGAGACGTGCAGCAGGTTTACCATAAAGTAGGTTTATTATAAATTTATGGCTGAGGCCACATTCACATAGTGAGTAGTTTATAGTGCAATTTTTTAAAGTTTTTATCGTATTTTTTTCTGGTCTAATTTTTGACAGATATTCATTTGAAATAAAAAATTGATAGGTAATCATGCACAATTCAAATACTCTAAAAGTTTTTTAGGGCGCTGAATTCATATACAATCAAAAAACTAGTTTAAATAACAAAAATCAAAATTTTACCTCAATTTTTTTCACCCACCTAAACTTCAAAAAATCACACTAAAAACAATTTCTCACATTAATACCAACTTCGCTTTCAATTCATTATTTTTTAATCGACAAAGGACAATTTCATAATTTAAATTTAACTAACACGACCTTCCTAATAACTCAGTGATTTCAATTAATTATTTTAATAACTCAGTGATTTCAATTAATTATTTTTTTAATCGACAAAGAACAATTTCATAATTTAAATTTAACTGACACGACCTTCAATAATAACTCAATGTGATTGGTTTAATCTCAGGTTTCGATCAATCATTTTTTATTTGGACAATTTCAGAGAAAGTATACCCAGATATCAGTGATTTGGATCAATCTAAGGCTTCCAGGTTTGATTCATATTTCACCTAGCCATGCCATAGTAAGTTCCCGTTGTGGATTCTTTCGGGATCCCACTTAGATGGGTGACGTCAAATAATTCACCTGCCCTGTCCCGTTACCAGGATATTCCAAAAATTCGCAATCAATGAAGTTCAGGGGTTATTCGCTAATTCCAAAAATTCGCAATGAATGAAGTTCAGGGTTATTCGCTAATTTCTATAAATTTTTCAAAATTCCTTCACATCAGAATACGAGCTATTCAAATCACTTGGATGTTCTGATTTTCGGTTGTGGTATCAGCGATGGAACGTGTAAAATCACATGCACTGTTATTACCGCATCCTGCACAGGGTCACATAACTCCCTTTATGCAGCTGGCCAACGTTTTAATCTCTAGAAATATTCTCGCGACTTTCCTTAACACAGATTTCAACTACAGCCGCCTAAATCCAAAGTCCACTGATAAGATCAGATTCGAGAGCTTTCCCGATGGCCTTCCACCTGATCATGGTGGCAACCTCAATATTCCCGAACTCTGCGAGTCCGTGCACAAAGATGGCCCTCCCAACGTAGAAAGAATAGTTGAAAATCTGAAGAATTCAGCCAGCAACGTTCCTCCCATCTCGTTCATCGTTGCAGATGGCAACTTCTCTCGTTATATGCAGCAGATCGTGGAGAAACATGGAGTTCCCTGGGTTGCCTTCTGGACACCGAGTGCTTGCGGTTTCTCTACGTATTTGCAGATGCCTTTGCTCATGGAAGAAGGTTACATTCCCATCAAAACCTAAAGGTATGTTTCGAGAAAGGGGTATCTAACTAGTAATTGTTTAAATGTATTTCAATATTTCATTGTTTAAATGTATTTTCAATATTTCATTTTCACTTGTTTGAACAGAGGAGAAAGAGATCCATGATCAATCGAAGGACAAACTCATCTCTTGCATTCCGGAATTGACGGCACTGCGGCGTAAAGATCTGCCGGCCTTCATTACAGTGACAGACTCCTCGGATTTCATGTTTCAATGCTTCCTAAACGCGGGAAAGAGCACGCAGCAGGCTTCACTGGTTTTGCTCAACAGTTTCGACGATTTAGAAGGGCCAATGTTGAGGGATCTCAACAATAAATTGTCAGGCAAAGTACTGAGCATCGGCCCTCTTTTACTGTCGGCAGGGGATACAACAGTGAACACCAACATATGGAAAGAGGAAACTCGGTGCATTGAATGTATGTATCCTTTGGGAGTATTACAGTCCTATCAGACGAGCAGTTGGCAGAGTTTGTATGGGGATTGGATGTTGGAATGTTTTAGAATTCCAAAAGGAGTCGTCTAACGAGCCGGAGGAATTGCCCGGACGGTCAAAATTGGTCGGAATCCTGGCCAAAAAAAAATTAAAAATCTTGCAGAAACAGTGTTTGAATCCTGATTTTGACATTGGAAATGGATTCAGCACCATCAAAAATCTGTAGGACACCCAAAATATTAAACTTTGATAGTTATAACATGGATTTAGAAAAATTCCTGCCGGATTTTCTGAAAATCTTATCAGAATTTTCAAGATTTTCAGGGCGATTCCTCTGGCTAGTTAGACTACGGCATTCCAAAATAATAAAAGTTCCTTCCTTAACACAGAGAAAAATACTAAATTCACTCACAGACAGAGTTTTCAACTCAGAAAAAGTTTCTATTTCATATTAAAAAAAACTGCTGTTACAATACTTCCTCAAAAGAGGGATTACAAAATAGTTTAACTGCTACAAACACAGTGTAAATCTATCTCTCTGTTATTTAAAAATAACACTCTGTCTCACTAAAAACAATCACTGTTGTGAATACTCTGTTTTCTTAAAAAAATACACCGCTGTGTATTCACTTCTCTGTTTTTTACAAAACGCACTCTGTTGTTCATAACAATTTTTCTCTGTGTAACTTTTAAAAAATTACAACACTCTGTTTTCTGTATATAACAAAATATCCTAGATTGAATTTAATGCCATTCATTGACAAACAACCAGAAAATTCACCGCTTGAAAATTTCATTAATTGCTTCATAACTTCTGCCGGGACCGCTCTAAAATGCATTGATCACAGCTTTGACTTGGTGGCACTGTGATATTTCTTCAACTCACTTCTTGTGCAATGAAAGTATTCTCTTGTCTTTTCCCTCTTTTTTATATATGTACAACTGTGTATTAAAAAAAATGCTAATACACATGTCTCATGGGCTTTTTAATATATATGTCATATATTAAAACAAAACAAATATATATAAAAATATTTAAAACAACTGTTGTTTTTTTTAAATCGTAATGAAGTCAGGCATAAAATTAATACCGTAACTATTTGTTAAAATGGATAACATGGGCGGCTGGCGATGGCATATACCAATTTCGATGGGGTTCACACCTCCGCCGGTCTGGCCTCGTAGGCCTGGGACTTGTAGCGCCCTTAAGCACTCAAATGCCGTCTTTGCATCCCACGATTATCTGTGAGTTGGAAATTAATTCCAACACTCCCCCTTAATTTCAACTGCTGGGTTTTCCTGCATACCCATGCATTTTCTGAAATGTTCAAAGCTTTTCTGCTGAAGTGGCTTTGTGAGGATATCTGCCAATTGATCCTCTGTTCTGCAATGCTGCAAAATAATCTCGCCATTGCTAACCAATTCCAGTATGAAATGAAACTTGGTGTCAATGTGCTTAGTCCTCTTATGAAAAACATAATTTTTAGACAATGCAATAGCTGAGCTATTGTCACAAAAAATCACTGTCCCTTTTACTTGTTCTTGACATAAGCTTCTCAACATTTTTCTCATCCAAACTGCTTGACACGCTGCTACTGTAGTTGCCACATATTCTGCTTCTGCTGTAGATAACGCTACAATGGGCTGTTTCTTAGAAGCCCATGAAATGGCTCCTGAACCCATGTGAAAAACATAACCGGAAGTGCTCTTCCAATCATCTACACTTCCAGCCCAATCACTGTCTGTGTATCCAAATAAATCTGAACATTCTGAAGTAGTATAAAAAATACCAAACCTTTTAGTACCTTTAACACACCTCAGAATTCTTTTTGCTGCTTGTCAATGTGCATCTTTTCGTTTTTCCATGAATCTGGAAATCAAACTAACAGCATGCATTATGTCCGGCCTAGTTGCAGTCAAATACATAAGGCTACCAACTATGCTCTTGTATAAACTAAGATCAAAATCCTTGCTGTTGTCCTCTCTGCTGAGTTTTAATCCCACCACTGTGGGAGTGATTGTTGTTTTGCATTCCTGCATGTTAAATCTTTCAAGCACTTCATTAACATACTTTGCCTGTGAGATAAAAATCCCATTTTTATCTTGTTCTACTTCTATTCCTAAGAAGTATCTCAACAAACCCATGTCAGTCATCTCAAATTCTTCTTTCATGACTGTTTTAAAATGTTCAATAAGGCAATCATCATTACCTGTAAAAATAACATCATCAACATACAAGACTACAATCAAGATTTTTCCATCTTTCTCTTTGATGTAGAGGGTGGGCTCTCCCTCACACTTTTCAAAACCATTTTCCAGTAGATATGAATCTATCCTACTGTACCATGCTCTTGGCGCTTGCTTTATCCCATAAAGAGCTTTCTTCAACTTGCACACTTTGTGCTCTTTGCCTTTCTTCTCATAGCCGAGAGGTTGTTCAATGTAAACCTCTTCCATTAACACTCCATTCAGAAATGCTGACTTCACGTCCATTTGGTAAACTTTCCATTTGTTTTGTGCTGCTATGGACAGCACTGCTCTCATGGTTTCCATTCTGGTAATCGGTGCGAAAGTTTCCTCATAATCTATCCCATGCTTCTGTTTATAACCTTTGACAACAAGTCTTGCCTTGTGTCTCTCTATTCTGCCTTCAGCATTACTCTTGGTCTTGTATACCCATTTAACTCCAATGACATCTTTACCTTTTGGGAGTTCAACCAAATCCCAAGTTTTGTTTCTTTCTATGGAATTTATTTCCTCATCCATAGCTTCTATCCATTTCTCATCCTTAATAGCTTCTTCGAAATGAACATGATCATCAACATGACAATATAAAGCAAACAAAGAATTGATACCTTCATTAGCTATATCTTGTTCATAAATATCTTTCAAACTTCTGAATTTCTTACCTCTTTCAGTAGATGTACAAGTGCTTGAAGAAGCACTTGAATTTCCTCCTTGTGGTGTGCTTGGAGAAGCACTATCATTTCTCCTCAAGGGTGTGCTCTGCTGCTCTTTTGTTGGTGTTGTTGTTTGGGGATGTATTTCAGCCAACTCATCATCATTTTCATCATGAGATAAACAGTGTTTAACATTCACTGTTTTCTCTATGCTTCCATCCCAAGCTTCCTCTTCAATGAACTGAACATCCCTACTCACAATAAACTTCTTGGTGGATGGGTTATATAACCTGTATGCCTTGGATTCCTCACTGTATCCAATGAAAATACATTTCTCCCCCTTGCTGTCCAACTTCTTCCTTAGCTGATCCGGAATGTGTGCATAAGCTACACATCCAAAAACCTTCATGTGTGTGACACTTTGCTTTGTGCCACTCCATGCCTCTTCCGGCACTTTGTTCATAACTGCTTTTGTAGGGCATCTATTCAAGATGTACGCTGCACAATGTACAGCTTCAGCCCAATAATCATTAGACAAATGCTTTGCCTTTAACATGCTCCTTGCCATGTCCATTATGGTTCGGTTCTTCCTTTCGGCTACTCCATTTTGCTGCGGAGTATATCTAGTTGTAAATTGTTTATGAATACCATTTTCTCTACAAAAACGTAGAAAATATTTAGATATATACTCACCTCCTCTATCAGTCCTTAAGACTTTGATATGCAGCCCACTCTGTTTCTCAACAAGTGCTTTGAAATTGCAAAATTTTTCAAACACTTCACTTTTGTTTTTAAAAAAGAAAACCCAAGTTTTTCTTGTAAACTCATCTATGAATGTTAAGATATAGTGGCTACTTGCAAGTGATGGAGTTTGCATCGGTCCACATACATCTGAGTGGACAATCTCTAAGGGTGCTTTCGCCCTTATGCTTTTCTCGAAAGGAAAACTTTCTCTGTGTTGTTTCCCCAAGATACAACCTTCACAAAGGCTGTCCGGTTTCTCTATCAATGGTAAACCACTTACCATCCATTTTCTGTTCAACAGATTAAGACCTCCAAAGTTGAGATGTCCAAATCTCAAGTGCCATAACCAATTATCATCCTTTGGTTCGCTTTGGAAAGCCTCCTGTGCAACTGCTGCTTTCTCTTCACCATTCTTCAAGTCTGCTCTCATTCTGAGAGGGAACATCCTGTTCATTGTCATCTTTACTTCAGCAATACACTGTTTGCTGGGTGGTTTATCCATGATGGTACAAACATCATTATCAAAGAAAACATTATACCCCTTATGGACAAGCTGTCCAATACTTAAGAGGTTACACTTTATTCCTGGAACATAATAAACATCTGCTATGGACTTCTTTGCACCTAATCTTGTTAAAACATTTACATTTCCTTTTCCCATAACAGAAACTTTGTTATTAGTTCCTAGTGTGACTTATGACTGCACACTCTCATCTAACATAAAAAACATTGCTAAGTTTCCTGTCATATGGTTACTGCAACCGGAGTCTAGAAACCATAAATCTTCACTCTTTTCTTCAGCCATATTACAAGCTAAAAACAAATTACTTTGGCTGTTATTTTCTTTTGTGAAATTTGCACTAGTTTCACTTCTCATATCATTATGCTTCTTCTTTCTACATTCATTAGCATAATGACCATATTTTTTACAATTGTAACATTGGACATTGGATTTATCATACCTTTGTCCTTGAGCATTCTGCTGAACACTTTGCTGGCTGCTGCCTTGGCCTTGATGCTGATTTGGATTGCTGCTCCTTCCTTGAGCATTTGCTGAACTGTCTCTTCCACCTCTGTTTTGGCTTCTTCCTCTTCCTTTCTTGTTTCCTCTGCCTTGCCCTCTTCCTCTTCCGAAAGACATCTGGGTCTTAAAGGCATGCTCAAGAGATAAGTTTTCACTCCTACCCAATCTCTGTTCATGGGTCATTAGTGATGCATGTAGCTCATCCATTGAAAACTTTGTGAGATCCCTAGTCTCTTCTATGGTGGTGACATTCACATCGAATCTTGAGAGTAAACTTCTCAAGAGTTTTTCAACAATCCTCTTATCTTCAAGAGTCTCTCCATGAGATCTTATTTGTGTGACCATTCCAATCACATGAGTGAAGAATGAGTCAATAGTATCTGACTCTTTCATACTGAGAGTCTCAAAATCTCTCCTCAGCAACTGAAGTTTTGCTGTCTTCACTCTCTCCATACCCTGATAGGCTGTCTTGAGAGTTTCCCATGCTTCTTTGGATCTATTAGCTGCTGCTATCCTCGGAAACACACTCTCATGCACTGCTTGATACAAGAAAAAAAAAGCCTTGGCATCTTTCTTCTTATTGCTCTTCAGAATCTCTCTTTCTGCTTGAGTTAAAACATAAAACTCTGCTTCATTTGCTGGCTCTTCAAAGCCATCCTCAACAAATTCCCATAAGTCTTGGGAGACAAATAAAGCTCTCATAGTTATTGACCAATAGTCATAATTTTTCCCATTAAATTGTGGGAGATGGATATTTCCCATACCCATACCGGTGCTGGAGTTAGCCATTCTGCACTCTTAACTTTGGATTCTTTTGGCTGAGTCTTCACACTACTGGAGAAGCTACTGCAACTAATAACTCCTTTCCTTCAGCTTATTTGACCTTCAAATAGCCTAGACTAGCTCTGATACCATGTTGGAATGTTTCAGAATTCCAAAATAATAAAAGTTCATTCCTTAACACAGAGAAAAATACTAAATTCACTCACAGACAGAGTTTTCAACTCAGAAAAAGTTTCTATTTCATATAAAAAAAAATTGTTGTTGCAATACTTCTTCAAAAGAGGGATTACAAAATAGTTTAACTGCTGCAAACACAGTGTAAATCTATCTCTCTGTTATTTAAAAATAACACTCTGTCTCTCTAAAAACATTCACTGCTGTGAATACTCTGTTTTCTTAAAAACATACACTGCTGTGTATTCACTTCTCTGTTTTTTACAAAACGCACTCTGTTGTTCATAACAATTCTGCTCTGTGTAACTTTAAAAAAATTACAACACTCTGTTTTTTGTATATAACAAAATATCCCAGATTGAATTTAATGCCATTTGTTGACAAACAACCAGAAAATTCACCGCTTGAAAATTTCATTAATTGCTTCATAACTTCTACCGGCACCGCTCTAAAATGCATTGATCACAGCTTTGACTTGGTGGCACTGTGATATTTCTTCCTTCCCACACTGCTGTGTAATGAAACTGTTCTACTGTCTTTTCCATTTTTTTTATATATGTACACTGCTGTGTAATTAAAAAAAAATTACAATACATGCCTCATGGGATTTTTAATATATATGTCACATATATTAAAAAAAAACAAATAACATATAAAATATTTAAAACCAACTATTGTTTTAAATCATGTGCGATGGGCATAAAATTAAACCCCGCAACTATTTGTTAAAACGGAGAACATGTATGGGCCCCACTGCTGATGACGTCAACAATTTCAATGGGGTTCACACCTCCGCCGGTCTGGCCTCATCGACCCCCTCGGACTTGGCCTTGCCACCTCAAGTCTGTGTTGTCCGGTTATGCGGCAGTTGGAAATTAATTCCAACATTGGAGGCGAGCAATCAACTCTTCTTGTGGATTATCCGACCGGACCTCGTTCAGGGGCAGTCTGCTATGTTGCATCGGGATTTCATTGAGAGAAGCAAGGGTCGTAGTTTCTTTGTTAGTTGGGTACCGCAATATAAAGTCCTGTCTCACCCATCCGTGGGTGGATTTTTGACGCACAGTGGATGGAACTCCACACTGGAGAGCATATGTGTCGGAGTTCCCATGATCTGTTGGCCCTTCTTTTGTGAGCAGCAGACAAACAGAAGGTTTGTTGATCATATTTGGAACATCGGATTCAAGATGGCCGAGGAGGTCTCTAGAGAAAACGTGGAGGCATTGGTGAGGAAATTGATGAATCCAGACGATGACGAAGTGAAGATAATAAGGAAAAATATATTGGAGCTTAGGGATAGCGCAACTCTAGCATGCCAGGTTGGAGGATCTGCTTTCAACAACATGAACAAGTTTTTTCACTAGATATTTCAGGAAATGTAACATAATTCCGATTTGGAGCTATGCTCCCCTTTGTTGTAGGTAATATGTGTTTTCCCTCTTAGACAGTGCAGTGTTGGATGTAAAAAGGCGATTGCTAGCATGGCAGTTTGGAGTTCAGGAATTGGCCAACTTAGAGAGAAGATTGGATCAGCTCATGTACACCAACCAAAAGTGATTTTAGCAGTGTTAGGCGGCAGCCCTCTTTGTCTCGATGTGTTTTCCTTTGAAGAACTAAGGGGAAGCTAGTAAGTAGTACTGGAGCGAAGGACCAACAAGAAAAGATACGACATCAAGTCTTTGTAGCATGTTTGTCATTATATCTTGTATTCCATTAGTTGTTGTATTATTCAGATTGGTTTAATATAATGAATATTGGGTTGTACATTATTGTACAATTTCGTTAAAAATTGTGTATACTTGTTTATATGTGATTTATTGCTTTATGTTTGGTAGCGTCAATGATTCTAAGACTCTAACCTAGACCCAAGATCGTGGAAATTCAACATTATGCATGCAATTGGAATTGTTGGACGATTGCAAGAACGTTTTAAAGAGAATCATCTCCAAGTCGTTAAGAGAATATTCAAGTATCTACAAGGAATTAAGGATTTTGGTCTATGGTATCCAAAAAATGTAGACTTTGTACTTCATGCTTACACAGACATAGATTGGGTAGGCAATATTGATAATTTCAAGAGTACTAGTGGAGAAGCATTTTAGTTGGGACCCCACTTGGTATCATTGTTCAACAAGAAACAAATTCCATCGCCTTATCTACTGTTGATGTGGAATATGTCCATGTTGCATCTTGTTGTACTCAACCTCTATGGATGATGCAAACATTGAAAGGCATTCAAATCACTTTTCCTCAACTTGTACCTATTCTTTGCGACAATAATAGTGACATAAGCATGTCTAAAAATCCTATTATGCACTAAAAAATAACATATTCCAATCAAATATCATCTTCTGAGAGAACGGGTGCTTAAACAAAAGCTCAAACTGGAATATGTTCCTTCAAAAGAACAAGTTGCTTATATATTTACAAAGCCACTTCAACATGATTCCTTTCAATATCTTAGACAAAAATTAGGAATGATCCTTGCATCATCACTCTGCTAATTATTATAGCAGGTATTTTATGTTCAAGGGGAGCTCACATTGTAAATTACTACAACTTAATTTCTATACAGAGTTGATGTGAAGGAAAATAGTTTATTATGCAAACCTGTTGTAGTATGTCAGAATAACGTTGCGGAATGTGAGTTCTAAGACTTAATACATACATACACTATGAATCAACAAAAATGTTTTAAAACCTTCATATGCCCCAAACCAATACATACATACTTATGCGATCAACAGTGTCTACCCGAACCACACGTATACCCAAACCAATACAGATATGGGTTTCACAACAGAGTTTAACCAGGGGTTTAACAACATACATACGCTTCATGAATCAACAACGAATATTGTAACCCTACTTAGACTTTACAACAGTGAAAATCAACACACAAACCAACACAAAATGCACAGCCACAGGAGCACCATCGCACTTTTTAGTCCCCACAACTTAAATGTGAAACGTTAAGCGCTAAACTTTAAATTCTGTATGATGTGATGTTGCGCCGCGTTGACACGTGGCTTCCCGCACTTTGCATCACAAACTTTTTAACTTTCCTTGCGATGGCCCTTAACGTTATTTCCAATATTTTGTGATTTGTGATCACCATGCTTAATCCCAACCGTTTGTTTCTGCAAGATCAAACGACCTGCACTAACTCTCCCCCGCAACTTAATTGTGAGACTTTAAGTGCTAAACTTTAAATTCCACGCGATGCGATGTTGCGCCGCGTCGACACATGGTTTTCCCCACTTCGCATCGCAAACTTTTTAACTTTCCTTGCGATGACTCTTAACGTTATTTCCAATCTTTCTCGATTTGTGATCACTGTGCTCAATCCCCATCATTGGTTTCTGCAAGATCAGATGCCCTGCTCTAATTCTCGTCAGTACCAATTTGCATCGCACACTAAAACGTTTACCTTGCAAAATCTTATCTTTGTTCGCTATTCCTTGCGATGTGTGACGGATGTTTATCGCCGTTGATCAGTTCGTATCGACGATCCTCGTAAAACCTCCAAGTTCGATTGGGGTTTGTTTAGCAGTTAATACAATACACAATTTAACAAAGGAAAGTGTAAAGTTAAGGCCTCATTTTGCCTGCAATCTGATTTATATTTCTCGCTACGCGTCATAAATACAAGCATGCCACTTCAATAAAGATTCAAATAATTTACTTAAAATAGGGAGCCCGATTAAGAACCAAAACACTTAGATACTATTTGGAAGAGAAATGTTATTTAAAATACAAAGATCCCAATTAAAATATAAAACACTTAGATAATATGGAAAATGGAAAACACAGAGCCAAGCCCTCTAACGGTTGGGTTTTCTACGGATGGCAGAACCCCGCAATGGTGGATTTTGTTTCATTTTATCCTTCTCCAAAATCTCCATTTGGTTGGGAAATTTTCATTAAGTTTCGAAAATAGTTTATTAAACTTATTCAACTAAATTCGCAACTAATCCTAAATTAACCATTATTTTATTATGAAAATTACATTGGGTGAGTTAGCCCAAATTAAACTTAAACAAAAATACTTTAAAAACAAAGAAAGACAAAGTATTCAAATTCTTAGGACTGCTAGCCCTCTTTCTAAGCCACAAAATGTGACCAACTTTGTCACATTGCTGGTTCTACCTTAATGCTCCTACATTAGGCTTCCAGAGTAAATTAAATTCATGGCTCCTGTCCATGAGTTCTTCAATTGAATACCCTGTGCTTTTAATATGGGAAGCATCCACCTAAGAATATTCCTCCAGAGGAAGGTCCTTCCATTTGACCAGATTCTTCAGATAGTCTTTGTTTCGTGTCTTCTTGGCCACCTGTGTGTCCAAAATCTGTTCTATTTCCAAAGGCTGTGCTAGAGAAATTTGTTTAACCCATGCTTTCTCTTCATCCTGAGTGTCCCATGTTCTTCTCTCTGAACTTTATCCTTCATCAACATCAGTGTATGGATACAAATATGCCACATTCAATATGGGTGAGATTCCTACACCCGGAGGTAACTGCAACTCATAAGAATTTGCAGAAAACTTCCGAAGAATTCTACAAGGCCCGATCTTTTTCATCTTTAATTTATTGTATTTGCCTTTAGGAAACCTCCCCTTACATAAATGTGTCAGTACCAAGTCTTCTACTTCAAATTGTACCTCCCTCATTTTTAAATTTTCTCGTTGTTTATACTTTTGGCTGTTGTCTTGCAGCTTCAACTTGACCTGTTCATTTCGATCGCTGATTGCTTTTGTGAAATCTTCGGCATAATCACTCCTGTGTTCTAACTGACCCAAATCCAGCAACTCAAATACTCCACATGGGTGCAGTCCATATAGGATTTGGAAAGAACTTCTTCCTATGCTTCTGTTGGGCGAGTCATTGTAAGAAAACTTCGCTTGTGCAAGCACATGATCCCACTGTCTAGAAATTTCACCAACCAGACTCCTTAGCAGATTTACTAGACTCCTATTCACTAATTTAGTTTACCCATCTGACTGTGGATGGTAAGCAAAACTGAAGTTTAGATTGATGTCTAACTTCTTCCACAATATTCGCCAGAAATGGCTCGTGAACTTTACATCTCTGTCCAAGATGATGGACTTCGACAAGCCATGTAATCTGACTATCTCTGTAAAGAAAAAATGTGGTACATGTGTGGCATCACTTGTCTTTATGCATGGAATGAAATGTGCCATTTTGGTTAAACGATCCACCACCATCATGATGGAATCGAATTCCCTCTATGTCTTTGGTATACCCAAGACAAAGTCCAAGTTGACTAAGTTCCATGGTCTAATTGGAACTAGTAAGGGTGTATACAGCCCTGCATTCTGACTGCGTCCCTTTGCATGTTGACACACTTTACATCTGATTACAAACCTATGTACATCCCTTCGCATTCTTGGCCAATAGTAAAAGTGGCTCAGCTGATCCAAGGTCTTATCTATACCAAAATGTCTGGCCAAACCTCCACTGTGCTTTTCTTGGATTAAGTTCTCTCGCATAGAACATTCTGGAATACACAACTATCCTCCATTGAACAACGACCCCTCATGTATGTTATAATCCAACCATGGACTATTATCCCTCAACAGTGGGTTTTGGCAAGTTTCATAAGCTTCCTTAAAATCTGCATCCACTTCATACAAGTCTTTGAGATGCTCAAATCCCAATACTTGCACTACACTTTATTGAAATATCAGACTCCTCCTGCTCAACCCATCTGCCACTTTGTTGGCTTGACCACTGATGTGTTTCAAAACAAAAGTAAAACTATGCAAGTACTCCACCCACTTCGTGTGTTTATGATTTAGCTTATGCTGTTGCATAATATATTGTAACGCAAAATTATCTAAAAATAGAGCAAACTCATTAGCCAGCAAAAGTGTCTCCAATGCTTTAAGGCTTGGACGACTGAATACAATTCTTTGTCATAAGTTGTATACTTCTTCGTGCTCTCATTTAACTTCTCCCTGAAGTATGCTACTGGCTTATCTTCTTGGCTGAGTACTGCACCAATGGTTGTCCCACTGGCATCACAATGAACTTGGAAAATTTTGTTGAAGTTTGGCAACTTTAGGATTGGTTTTTCTGTAATCTTCTTCTTCAAAAACTAAAAACTCCTCTCAGAACATTTTTTCCAATGAAAAGGTTGATTTGCCTTCTTAATGGTATCCAACATAAGTGCACAAATACTGCTGAAGTTCTTAATAAACTTCCAATAGAAACTCGCCAATCCATGAAAACTTCTAACTTCAAACAAAATCTTGGGAGAAGGCCAGTTAACTATGGCTGCAACCTTCTCTGGATCCATCTTCAATTCATTCTCAAAAATTACAAAGCTTAAATAAATCAATTCTTTCTTGCAAAAAGAACATTTTTTCAAATTCATTAACAACTTATTCTGTTGAAATTTTTCTAGCACATACCTGACATATCATAAATACTCTTCCTTCGTCTTGTTGAAAATAATTATATCATCCAAATATACAATCACAAACTTACCAATTAATTCCTTCAACATCTCATTCATCAAATGCATGAATGTTCTAGGTGCATTGCTCAATCCAAAAGGCATGACTAGCCACTCGTACAAACCTTCATTGGTCTTGAAAGTTGTCTTCCATTCATCACCTTCTCGAATCCTGATCTGGTGATAGCTGCTCTTCAAATATATATTTGAAAAGTACGCTACTCCACTCAGATAATCTATCATATCATCCATCTGAGGTAAAGGAAACCTATACCTGATAATGATATTTTTTATCGCCCGAGAATCAGTGCACATCTCACATTCACCTCCTTTCTTGGGAGCTAAAATGATCGAAACATCACAAGGGCTCAAACTATCTCGAACTAGTCCTTTATGCAACAACTCCTACACTTGCTTCTTGATTTCCTCATTGTCTTTCGGACTCATCCGATAAGAATCCTTATTTGGAAAACTGGCTCTTGGAATAAAATCAATTTGGTGACTAATGCTCTGCTTCGGTGGAAATTTATCTAGTAGATCATCCACCACAATATCACAAAACTCTTGCAGCATATCTTGTATTTCCACAGGAAAATCAATAATTTTTGTATGCATTAATACTACTCTAGGCCTTCGCACAACTGTATAATTCACTTCATTCTCTTCCATCTATCGTAGAAAATCCTTCCCACCTATCAGCAATGTCTTTGTGCCACTAATTTTTGCAGTCTCTTCTTCTTTCATAGGAACTAGTGTATCTTTATCCCATCCTTCATGAATCTATACCAATTATTCTCCCCATCATGGATAGCCTTTCTATCATATTTCCATGGTCTACCCAGCATAATATGGCACACATCCATAAGCATAATATTGAAAGCTACCTTGTCTTTGTACTTGCCAATGTGAAACTCCACTGTCCACGTGCTCATCAACCAGCAGTTTGTGTCCCTTCTGCAACCAAGACACCCTATATGGAGTTAGATGTTTTTACTTCTTCAAACCCAATTTCTCCACCATCTCAGTGGCTACCAGGTTATCAACCCTTCCACTATCTATGATCAATTTGCAACATTTTGCATGTGACTTATAGACAGTCCGGAACAATGCTTTCCTCTGTGTCAGGTCAGCTACTTCCTTGGTTGGTTTTAGCAAAACCTTTTTTAGCACCAAGGCTTCTCCTGTTTCAGGCACATTCTCCGCTCCTTGTGGCGTTGCCTCTACTTCATCAGGTTGAGAAACATACACTCCTCTCTGTCTAGTTGGTTCATTTTCAGGACATTCAAAAGACATGTGTCCCCATTTGTGACACCTGTAACACTGGTATTTATTTCCCCTACCTCTGCCATTACCTCTTCCTCACTGGTATGGCCTTCCACCTCTGGTGTTACCTTCCTTCTAAGTCTATCCCGAAGTCTTCGAACTATTGCCTTCTTCATTACTGTCGACAGTTCTTCCTCTACCATAGGACTATCCTCTTCCTCTTCTGGAACCACATCCTCTTCTTGCATTCTACTTCCTGGAAATCTTCTTTTCCGCCTTCAAAGCACACTAGTATGCATCCTCTATAGTTTTTGGGGAAATAATACTGATCTCATCCGAGATTTCCATCCGGAGACCATTTACAAATCTGGATGTCTTCTCAAGGGTATCTTTAGCATACCCAGCCCCCAAGCTTAATTTATAGAACTCTTCTATGTATTCCTTCACAATCATTGTCCTCTGTCTCAGGTTCTTGCACTTGCCTATAAAGGGAAATTTGGTCATCTTTGGGCAGGAACTTTCTCTTCATCTTTGCAATCATCATGTCCCAACTCTTAATCAAATTTTTGTTCAAACTTCTCCTCTCTTCCTACACACTGTCCACCACAGTGCGGCATGCCCTTTCAACTTAGTGACAGCAAACCTGATCTTTTTGTCCTCACTAATTTCCTCATATTCAAAGTACTTATCCAACTCACTTATCCAGTTTAAGAGTGCTTCCATGGATAAAATGCCATCATAATTGGAGAGCTCTGGTTTGGCTTGCTACTAGCCATCAAAAAAGATCTCAATAATCTGAGTTCTGGTGGCTCGTTCTCTTGCTCCTCTGGTTGTGCCTCTAGCTCCTCATCTTTACTGTCATCTCCATTTTCTAGTTCCCTACGCCTTCCTATTCTACTGCTGCTAAACGTGCTGACAATACTCTAATCTCTTCATGCAACCCTTCATCTGTTGCTCCTCTTGTAGCTCTTCCTCGGTCTCTTCTCCCTGCTTCAGCTCTTCCTTGACCTCTTCTTCCTACTACCATCTTCACTTAGGAAAAGAAAAATTGCTTTGATACCTATTGATACAGACCTGCTGCAGTATGTCATAATAACGTTGTGTAATGTGAGTTCTAAGACTTAATACATACATACACTACGAATGAACTGTGATCTTTTAAAACCTTCATATGCTCCAAACCAATACATACATACTTGCACGAGCAACAACGTCTACCCGAACCACATGTATACCCAAACCAATAAAGATATGGGTTTCACAACAGAGTTTAATCGATGGTTTAACAACATACATACGCTTCATGAATCAACAAAGGATTTTATAACCCTACATAGACTTTACAAAAATGCAAATCAATGCACAAATCAACAAAAAACACATAACCGCAGGAGTTATTTTACCAAAGGGTCCCACCGTCGTACTTCGCAATCCCTACAACTTAAATTTGAAACGTTAAGCACTAAAATTTAAATTCCGCGTGTTGCGATGTTGTGCCACGTCGGCATGTGGCTTCCCGCACTTTGCATCACAAACTTTTTAACTTTCCTTGTGATGTACCTTAACATTATTTCAAATATTTTGTGATTTGCGATCACCGTCCTCAATCCCCACCATTGGTTTCTGCAAGATCAGACATCCTGCACTAACTCTCCCCCACAACTTAACTATGAAACGTTAAATGCTAAACTTTAAATTTCAAGTGATGCGATGTTGCGCTGTGTGGACACGTGGCTTCCTGCACTTAGCATCGCAAACTTTTTAACTTTCCTTATGATGGCCCTTAACGTTATTTCCAATATTTTTCGATTTGCGATCACCATGCTCAATCCCCACTCTTGGTTTCTGCAAGATCAGACGGCCTGTGCTAATTCTCCTCCGTACCAATTCGCATCGCACACTAAAACCTTTACCTTGCGAAATATTATCTTTGTTCGCTATTCCTTATGATGTGCGACAATGTTTGGGTTATGACAGGCATTTATCACCGTTGATCAGTTCGTATCGGTGATCCTTGTCAAAACTCCAAGTTTGATTGGGGTTTGTTCTGCAGTCAATACAATACACAGTTTAATAAAGGAAAGTGTAAATTTAATGCCTCACTGCGCCTGCAATCTGATTTATATTTCTCGTTGCACGTCATAAATACAAGCATGCAACTCCAATAAAGATTCAAAGAATTTACTTAAAACAGGGAGCTCGATTAAGCACCAAAACACTTAGATACTATTTGGAAGAGAAATTCTATTTAAAAGATAGAGATCCCAATTAAAATATAAAACACTTAGATAATCTGGAAAATGGAAAACACGGAGCCAAGCCCTCTAACAATTGGTTTCTCTACGGCTGGAAGAACCCCACAACGGTGGATTTGGTTTCATTTTATCCTTCTCCAAAATCCCCATTTGGTTGGGAAACTGTCATTCAATTTTCAAAAAGTAATCCTAAATTAACCATTCTTTTATTATCCGAATTACATTGGTTGAGTTAGCCAAAAATAAACTTAAACAAAATACATTAAAAACAAAGAAAGACAAAGTATTCAAATGCTTAGGACTACTAGCCCTATTTCCAAGCCACAACATGTGACCAACTTTGTCACATTGCTGGCTCTACCTTAATTCTCATGCATCAGTTTATGTACATGGTTTCCGAGTTAAATAGTCAGATATACATATCAATTAATGATAAAAATGACATAGACTCAAGGGGAGCCTTCCATATATACACTCATCATTATGGTCTTTTGTTGCAGATATTAGTTTGTTGCAGTTTTTTGGTTCATGGGGAGAAACTATTATCCCTAAATCTCCTTGTTAGAATTATGGTTCCATTAGCATGGGTTGATGCATATCTTTTCTCATATCTAGATGCTTAGATGTTGCTATGATATTGTTGCAATCAAAGATTCATGCCCTCATTATTAGGCCCTATTTTTGGTTATAATTGTCATATATGTCTCTTGATGCCAAGGTCATATAAAAACTCATGTCATATATCATTGAAACATTCATTCAAGTATGGACTATTGGAGCCAACTCATTTATATATGTAATCCCATTATTTTGGACATTTCATGTAATTGCGAATCACATATGTAACCCCACTATGTTGGGTGATTGCTGTAATATCGAGTCATTGATGATAGGAAAGGTCATAATTGGTTGGGTCATAAAGTCTTATGATTTTATTGTCTACCTTCATAAGGTTCAGTATTTTCTCATGAGGAGCATGATCAACATATATATATTCAACAGATCAAACCTACACAAATCCTTTCTACAAAGGGGAAAATTAGTCTTCATTTGACATTGGTCAATCCTTTTCCCTTGATGTCAAAGGGGAGATAAGCTTGGTGTTTGAAGTAGAATACTTGGTGACAGTTATTGTGAAAGAAGTTTGGTGTTCAACTTGGTGTGTTTGCAGATGTATTTGTAAGTGTTTATAGGTGGTGACCAAACAACAAAATGGTTTCCATCAAGTCCAAAGGGGGATATTGTTGGCATTATGGCTAATGTGTTGTCCTTGATAGAAACCTATTTGATAAAGATGTTAACAGTGTGATATAACATGATTACTATGCAGGTTAATACATATGGGACAAAGATGATGTACAAATGGATTTCAAATCAAGAGACAAAGGAATGATAAAGGTGAAGTTTGAGAAGTATACGCAGGTGTTGTGTAGAAAAGTCACGTAGATACATAGTTATCATGAATAAAATTCACGTACATAATTCAAACAATGGTAGCTTGAATACCATGGGTCTTTACCATGGTATTAGCCCATAGTAATGAGTGCGACAACAATTATTTGATCCCGTCAAAAAATACCAGCAACATTACTAATGGTTCACCTAAGGTATTAGCTAAGGCTAATGCTATATAAGGAGATGGAGATCAAAGTGTTAGGTGTAAGTAACGAATTGTTCATGTATGATTTGATCTGAAATAGGTGTCCATCAAGGAGAAAGGAGAGGAATCAGATCTAAAATATCTAAAGTATGGTGACATATGTGTTTGCTTTATGTACTTATTGGAAATGTTTAACAATGATAAATATGTGACTGTAATGATATTGTAACTTGAATGAAGTAATCTTAAAGTATGTAATTCTGATAGTAAGGGTTGAAGAGAGTAAAATTGTGTTTGTAGAATTTTTTTTCAAATATATACGCTACTTTATCTTAGGTGAGTCGCGTATATATGTAGATCTACTTCTAAGTAGTCACATATATATTATGTGAAAAAAAAATTTAGGATGGGAAGATATGTATGTGGATTTTATGAATGGTAAACACGTACATAAGATTATGTGATTTATGGAAATCACGTACATAAGCTAGGGTTTTGTAGTATGGCATGTTGATGACATTTGATCGGTTCTGCTATGTTTGCTGATGTTTGTCAATGATATCTCTATCATGGTAATTTATGTTTGATTGAGTTGAGTTGGTTATGGAATGAAATGTTGATGATGTTGAGATTTGTGATTGATTTAGTATCTGGTTCAGTGGTGGTTTCATTTTTACAGTAATTCAGATTCAATTGTTAGTGTATCGAGACATGTACACATGTGTTCTTTAGAGGAATCACGTACATACTCTGGTGTTCATCATAAAATTAGCGTATGCATTATAACATATGTTTTATTAAGGTTTGCATTGATAATAACTAGTTTCTGTGATGACTAACCATGTCTGGCTTGGTATATTCATTAGGGGAATTTAGAGGTCTAAAATGGGCTTCCTAATGAGATTATAAAATAATAGTGGAAATAATAAAATAAGATTTGATGACATCATCAAATTTTCGAGGGAAAAAAGAAAAAACTACTTTTTCAACTCGTATTTTCAACTTATCTCCCAAATTTTTTACTCAAATTTGGGGTGGGAGTACTCGTTGGATGAAAATTTTAATTCCTCATCCAAGGAGTACCCATGTTGCATACTTTTTATGGACCTTGCTACACGAAAAATGAGAAATACATGAAAAATGTGATTGAAATCACATTTTTTCATGTATTTCTCATTTTTCACATAGCAGGTTCCATTGAAAGTATGCAACATGGGTACTCCTTTGATGAGGAATTAAAAGTTTCATCCAATGAGTACTCAATCAAAATTTGAGTAAAATTTTTGGAGATAAATTGAAAAATTATTTTTATTATTTTATTATTTTTTAATCTTTTTAACCTTTTACTTAAAAAATGGTGAATCATCCCCCATGGTTGACATCATCAACTTGAATCCTATTGCTTCTTATAAATTTTATTTTGGTTTTAAATTTTTATTAGGAGGTCCATTTTAGACCTCAAAATTCCCCTAATGGTTTGATCTAATGGTCTACATATAATATGGGTTGATTTGATCTAGTTGCATTGGTTGATTGATATTCAAAGATTTATTATATGATTCTGTTGGTTAGGTGATTTGATTCAGTGATTTGTTTTAGAATTATTATTTGGTATTGGGCTTAATGATGAAAGTGGATCGAGTCTAAAATATTTTGAAAATTGGTCCATGAAATCAGGGAGTTGGAGCTCCCTTCTAGTGGGTAATGGAAAATGATAAAAGGTTGTAACATTCTACAGTTGGGTTCCTGCTTAATGCTATGAGTCCGCACCAATACAATATTGTAATATAGTTTTATTTATAATAAAATAAGAAGATGGAGATGAAAACAATGATGGTTTTCTCCCACATTGGGTTTCCACCTAAAATATTGGTGTTCATATGTGTTGATATGTTTCTTATGTGTTGTTGATCTATCTATTATTTATTTTTCATGGTTTTTTCTTAATTAATGACTAATGAATAATGAATTAATGATGTATTGATTAAAGAATAATAGATGATGAAATTCTTGACAAATTATTTAAATAGTTATATGCAATTTTTATTCATCATAGTTTCGTACATATGTAGGTTTCCCGAATAACAGTAGCATACAGAAATTAGAATAAGATAAGGAAAATTGTAGTTATTTTAAAATACTGATTAACCTCCCTGACCACCTTAGTATTTTTACTAACACTTATTGCCCAACGTAATAATAAAAGTGTGAGGCCTAGACTCATACACAACATGATGCTTCCCAAAATATGGTTGGCCTAATAATATATCACAAACTTTAATAGGAATAACATCGCACATTACCTCATTCCTGAAGAGTTTGATGTTGTAGGGAAGATGGCACTATTGGATGACGCAAATATCTCATCCTTGGGGCAGCCACCATATGGTGTATGGTTGCGAGTGTGATGTGGTTAGTAGGCCTAACCTCTTAATGACCTCTACTAAGATGAGTTTCTTTGTCTCCTATCATCGACAATGAACTGCAATGGAGACCCCTTCACCCACATCTACTAGTGGAAGAGATGCTACCCTTCTTCCATATTTTCAGGCTCAATGTTATAGATATTAGTTGTGTTAATAGTGGAATTAGTCTCGACATAAATATTATGCTTCGCTTTGTCATTCGCCTAGTTGGATTCTGACTTAGAGTTAGAACATGCATGTAACACTGAAGCCTTTAGCTCGATCACTCGTGACTACTTCTCTTGCCACTCAGTTGTGTTGTGAGTGAGGCTATTATGGAGCTCACACCACTTTCTTGTGTCCTTCTTTGTCTTCGTAGTGATGTTATTTTCTTGTGGCTTCAACAAGTTCTCCTCGATCACCTAGCCTTGGATTTTTCCTTTGTTCTACGATTTAGGGGCACCTTTCACTTACTTCAGATTCGTAGATCCAAAGTCTCGCCCTTTTTTTTTTTAATGCTCAATCTTAACGGTGTATCAATAGGAGGTGCCAATTGAGGATATGTCTAGGTATTTGCGAAAAAGGGTGACTTCTAGGCAAGATCTCGGTGTAGTCTAGGACAACGCTGACATTTTCACCTTACTCAAAGAGAGCAAGGAGTCTCACCCAAGATGTGTCGTGACCTTACTAAGATAAAAGATCTAGAACCATACTATCGAAGGAAAACTACTTAGAAACTATCCATACATTACAGTCAAGCATAAACATTCTCATTGGGTATTAATCAAGCGTTAAACTACCATTTAATAGATATCAAAGAAAACTATCAGAAATTTTTGAAATCACTAATCATACATCACATATAAGAAGCTATCTATTATACACATCTTCAGTTCCACAAAACATCTTCGGTCTATTATATTATATGAGCAACGCATTACATTTCAGACACTATAGTGTTCAATATGAACAACACTTTACATCTCAGGCCTCGCAGAGCTCAATATGACATAGAACCCCCCCCCAAAAAAAAAATCACCTAAACAACTCTCTTTTCCCTTGCTTATCTATCTCCTCCATCTGGAAGTGTCAGTCTTCGCCCCTTCTTCACTTGGCTGGTCTACTGCACTCCCCCATTTCCTGTTTTCTTCCGTGGTTGGCTTTTCCTATGGGTTTCTTTCTACCTATTCGTTGTCACTTGTCCTTGAGACATGTGTTGCTACTTCTTTACACTCTGCCACTTTCCTGCCTCTTCTTCGCAACCTACAACAACTCCCTTTCTTCCGTAACTGTTCTCTGCCACTCGCTCTTCCCACAAATGACCGCTCGTAACTGAAAAATGGTTTACCCAAAATAAAGGCCCTAACCACAAGCTATTGACTTGCCCCAAGTCAATTTTCTCTCGGTGTTGCAGTCCCTATTAGACCATTTTCTGTGGTCTTGGATTGGTCTTGTTCGACTGCCTCTTTTTCATGCTCCATTTTATTTGGTTCCCCATCTTCTAACAAAGGCCCCAATTTCGAAACCTTTTGCGTGGCTTCTTTTTTGAGCTCCATGAAGTCATTAATTTCTTATTTTTTGAGCTCCATGAAGTCATTAATTGCTTCTTTCCATGTTTTCAACAAAAAGTCGGTTGCACTTACTACTTTATTGCCCTGAGCACCATCAATTGGATGCAGTAGGTCAATAAATGTTGCATTGTACCGAGGATATGCTTTGGAGACCAGTGGTTGTATTGTCTCCACTTTATGTTTAACAAGTTGTCTGAGATCACGAAGGAGTTGCTTTGTCTTTTCTGAGTTCTCGTCAATTATTTGTATTTGTAGTTGTAGAGCATCGGCCTGATCATATAGTTTTCTACGGCTAACTGGATCAAGCATTCCTTTAATCTCAGTGAAGAGTTTTAAAGTTGTTCTGAAATCAGCTGAGCCTTCATTGTCAGTGAATTTGAGCATTCATGGATTTGCTCAAGAAAACTGTATGCTTTTGTAATAGTGCTCCCCAGTGTCTCTTTAAGCAGGCTCATCTACTCCTGTCTCTGTGTTATCTTCTCTGTATACACTATATAGGGATCTTCTAGTGCTAGTCTAGCTGACAGGACCTGTCGGATTTCTTGGTTTGCAATATCTAGATTCATGCACGTTGGCTTAATGTGAATGGAGTGTTTGACCCAGCTTCCATCCTCGTCATCAGATCGAAAACCCTAACACTACAATCATTGATCTAGCAACAGTTGGAGAAGTGGATTCCAGTTGTAAGTCTCAAGAATCTTCGGAGGGGATTCAAGAAATGCTGAGACATAAGGTTTAAGTGGAAATGACCTCAAGTCCAACATCGAATTGTCCAATAACAATGTGCCGCAAATAAAATGCAAAAAAATACTTATTTGGATGGTAAGCACCTTTTGATACAGGTATAAGGAATAATTTGTAACCTTCTATGCAGATTAAGGATTATAAAAAAAAACAGTTGTTTAGGGAGTTAACAAAATAAAATATTATAATTTTTTATTTTAATTTGGTAAAAGAAATTAAAAAAAATGCAGATAGTTGGAGTGTTTGAATCATTTTTTTATGGTGGAAACGGATTTAGCACCATCAAAAACCCTAAAGGCACCCAAGATCCTTAAGTAAAAAAAATAGGGTTGGGGAATTTTACATAAGACCATTAAGTTGTGGGAATATATTTTATTTGATTTGAAAGTACAATGTAATAAATTCTTCACTCTTGTTATCATAAATTTATACACATATTTCTAGGTATTGGCCAATAAGATGTGTTAGAAAAATATTTTTTATCTTTGACTATATTAATCCAAAGTCTACATAAACTAAATACATAATACCTGGTAAGACAGATATAATAATAATATTAAATATGTTATATATTATTAATATTAACTCATTAATTATAATACAAATACATTATTATTATGATTAATATAATAATATTATTATAAAAATAATATTAATATTATAATAATATACTAATATTATTATAATATAATATCATAATGTATATCAAATTTTTCGGTGATAATCACATCAAAGTATATATTGTCGACGCTTTTCGAATCAACCAGTGTGGTTCATCATTAGGACAACATAATAAATCTTATCAATGAACTATAAAAAAATTTGGTGATAATCACATCAAAGGATATATTGTCGACCATTTTCGAACCGGCTAGTGTGGTTCAAAGTATATATTGTTGACACTTTTCGAACCAGCTAGTGTGGTTGATCATTACGACAAGATGAGAAATCTAATCAATGAACCAGTTTAAATAGATAAAGGGACACTCCAACTAGCCATTGTAAATAACCGCTTGTTTGACTCAAATAAGAAATTTAATTAAATCAAAGTTGAATTAATTAATAGTTGTTATATTATTATTATTATTATTGGTTTGACTAAAATAAGGAAATTAAGAAATTTAATTAATTTTAAAATGAATTAATTAATAGTTGTATATATATATATATATATATATTATTATTATTATATTTAATATTTAGAAATGAATTAATTAATGGTCATATGTTATATAATTTTAATATAATTTACTATACTTATTTTCTTACTTATTAAGTAAATTTAATAATTTAAATCTTGATTTAGTAGCTATTTCAATACATTGTATATCGATAATAGCTATAAATATTATAATAGAAATGTTTCCACAATATATAGTCTGATGTGATTATCACCAAAAAAAATTATGTACATTTTATGGATCATAGAAGCCAAATTCCTAATAATATCATAATATTATTATTAATATTATAATATAATTATATCATTAATATTATATTAATAATGTTAATATTAATTAAATGTGATTTTCACCGAAAGATTTTATACACAATGTTAACATCAAACAAAGTTAAAATTTGGTTAACTATCAGCAGCCACCATTGTAATGGTAACTATAGTCAAATCATAGTCAACTGTAAAAAATAATAATTATTCATGGTCAAAACATATTCAAACCATGGTCAGTTATAGTCAATCATATTCAATTATAGTTAAACATAGTCAAATCATGGTCAAACATAGTCAAATCATGGTCAACCATAGTCATAGAATCGTTAACCATAGTCATTCATAGTTAAAATATTGTCAGCAATGTTTAAACATGGTAAAGATGGACACTATAGTCAATTGTGGGCAACCATAGTGAAACAGTTTTCAAGCATACTAATTCATAGTCAAAATAGAGTTAACAATTTTTAACAATAGTCACATATGGTTAAGCATAGTCTAACCACGTTCAACCATCATCAACTATCGTTACCATGGCTCACTATGATTGACCTATTAACGTTGTTGGAAACCCGTCAACCAAGGGGTCTCCCTGATGTGAAGTCCCAATTAGAACTCACATTGTTTGGAGTAGAAGCCCCATCCAGATTATCGTCCTTATTGCCATGTAGTCTTATATATTTTCCTTGACTCTAACTGTTAACAAGAGAGAGGGGTGCACATGCGCTTTCGAAAAGCAAGGGGGGTGTCCCTCGTGAGTGTTTGATCACATGTGTGTCAAATTTCTCTCACTATGGAGGGGAGGAAAAGTGAGCCTATAAGAGAGAGGTAGTTGTACCACCCTAGAAGAGGCACACATGGACAAGACGGTTCCATACAACATCAAGAAAAATAGTTCAGGGAGATGTGATGGTCACTAAAACCAATATGACAAGGAAGATTTTTCTACTATTCAGCAAAATATTCCACAAGGATGCAACAACAATAATAGAAATTACAAAACATTCTCAATATGATAAGTACTAAAATAATTGAAATAGTTCAACTACTTTAGAACAGATGAAAGAAAACACAAATTACAAACATTCACAGAGTAGTCTTACAAATATCCATAATCAATTAATTAAGAACATGCTAGCCCATAGGGCTTCTAATATTAAGTGAAAGTTCCAAGACACGTGTATACAATGAACACCACTAACTCTAGTAGTGGAGCGTTGGAGCCACTCCTTGCTCCTCAAAAAAACTATATTATCTCTCTAATGCCTTATGGGAGGAGCCAAGGTGAAAAGTCCTTTCCTTAGATAATGAGGGTGTATATATAACCAAGGGTCGATGCTTCCCCTTTTTAACTCTTTGACTACCCTCATTACTATTCAAATTCCAATGAATTTTCAACTTATGTGACTCTTCATATTCCATGTGTGTCCTTTGGACTTCCACTTTACAATACATTTTGAATACAATTTACATGGTCCACAATAATGATGTGGCATATGATAACCCATGGCATGTCATGACATGAACTACTTGATGATGTGGCAATGTCAAACCATTGTTTTTGTTGCATCTTGAATGTCTTCTTTTCAACACCACATGGTTTGGTGATAGGGGAACTTCAATGATCTCATGTCTTGGGTGGTGATCGCAGACTGGTGTTTCTTTTCTTTCTCTCAATTAATCAGCTTGCATGCTTATCTAAAAAGGTGTCCCTTGACATTTTTTCCTATTCCTTATCCTTCTTCATCATCTTTCCATGGAATGATAAGGTACCTATATCATCAATTCACTCATGACGAGACGACATTAATCTGAAACCCCCTAGCTTAGGATGATGCATTTTGATCCATAATTGAGCTCGGAACATGTGAAAAGCTCAGAAGGGAGGCTAAGTGACTATGTAGTTGCATATTTCAGCCATGAAAGGGGAAGTCTTTAGCCTTGACACTGCACAGTGCGCAGTTTAGGTAAGGTTGATGAACAATATTGTGTAGTTTCTTATGCCAGCGAGATAGGCTGAAGGGATGGGAATTTGGGGAGCTCATTGTGTAATTCCGGGGGACAAGGAAGGTCGGGATACTACACAGTCATGTATTTTAATGGCTTAGGGATTGAGCTTTAGGCTTGAGGTTGAAAATTTAATAGTTCAAGTCAGGCTTGAAGTCATGACTGCGTAATTCCGGAGGTGAGGGTCAAGGCTTGGTCATACAAATTGCGTAGTGCAACAGTCCTAAGAGGTAGGAACTTGGAACTGTGGAGTTCCAAGAAGAAAGGTCATAGCTAGAGGACTGAGACTATGCAGTGTGTAGCTCATGGAGGCTAGATGAAGCTAGGTTGCTTATTGAGGAATTTTTTCCGAAAAAGGCTAAGTGTGGGATCAGTGAGATTAGAGTGAATAATGATAAAACATTTACTATGATCACAAACTCATAATAATTTGATGGCTCAAAATAATAGATCATCCATGACACACGAACAAATTATTTCCCTTATTGTGACAACTTAGGACAAGTTACGACAAGTGCAACACTAAGGATACACTCTGTGATGATCGTGACAACACTTATGTGACAACACTTAAAACTTTGAGAATGAGTCTGATGGATACATACATGGTTATAACAACTCATTTAAAAATAGATTACCTCTTAAAACCACCAAAACGGGCCTACACACACAATACAACAACCAACATGCGAAAAGACAACATTTCTCTAAAGGGAGAAAAATACCTCAAGAAAACACATGAAATGATTTTCAATGTTTGTGATGACACATGACACTAATGACATAATGATGTGGCAGTCATAATTTTCCTTCTTTCTTATTCTTCCTTTGTGTGAGATATGCTTTGTTTTTCATATCCACCCTCTAATGGGTTGTAAATCTAATGGAGTATTCCTACGGTACTGATCTTTGATATTTTGTTGTAATCTAATGTTCCCTCATATTCTTGTCTGATGACCATCTTATCTCCTGTGCTCCTTAGGTATCTTATAGCATGTAATCTTTCTCTTACTCTTCCTTCATCATCTTTAAATAGCATGATAGAATTTATGCATATGCAATCCACTCATGACAAGATGACATCAGTCTGATAAACCCCTCATTTAAGATGTCGCATGATGATCCACTGACTGAACCAGAACCGAGAGGTAGGACAAGGGAGAGGCTTGGTGACTGTGCATCTGTGTAGCTCAGGCATTCAAGGGTCATCCTTGATCACTAAAACTCTATAGTGTGTAGCTCAGGCCAGACTGAGAGAAAATTTGCACAGTCCAGACTAAGGGAAAAATCTGTGTAGTCCAAATTGAGGGAAAAATATACGCAGTTTCTGGAGGCAAGGGTAACTAGGCTTGAGCATTGAGGGAATTTTTTGGAATCTAGGTAAGTGGGGGATCAAAGAGACTAATGAGAATAATGATAGGAATTGAATATGATCACACACTTAGACACTTGACGACACAACATAAATCATCCATAATACATGATTACATACTTCCCTTAGTGTGAAACATGCCTACATGGAAATAAAAAATCATCACCATAAAGTATGCCCCTTAAAACAAACTAAAATTGCACTTTGCATGATAAGTAGCAATTCCCATGCTGGAAGACGACACTTTCTATATGAAGATAAAAGTGTGAACAACACTTGGGATATGTGAATGACGATGAAAGTAACACATTCCAGAGAAAATAAAACATGAAAGCGACACTAATTAGGTGAAATCAAGTGAAAGATATAGGCAGAAACATGAAAGTGACATGCACGAGAACAAAAGTGTGCACGAGCGACAGTCTGCAAAAAACACACCGAAATGGAAACGCTGCTAGAATGTGAGAAATTTTCGTTGTCAGTGTGTAGTCACTGACGTCATGAATTGGAAATTTCACAGAAACATTCTTGATGAAACGTGATATTATTATTCGAGCTTTCATGAACAATGCACTCATGAAATTCTTGCAAATTGAGCATTTGTGAGCAAGTAAATTCACTTCCAGTCCAAGAAGGGAGCTCAAAAGTATCAACTAACCAAGAAGCGACTATGGAACGACTGATCGCAAGATCCACAGTAGGCTCCAAAATTTAGTATAGGAAAAATTTTGGACGGTGTTGTCACAGTGAAAACACTTGGTAACACACTGTTAGAACTCCAACTTCTTTGTTCAGGTTTCATCCCTAAGTGAAATGCCTTATTTCTTCAGGAGTTATTGGTTCTCCATATAGATTACTCCAGCTTTGCCACTAATCCCAGTTAAATATATATCCCCCTCTATCCTTTGCTTAGCCTAAAACACATCAATATAAGGCTATTCATGGCCCAACTACTTTGATAGGGGATAAGGTTATGAAGTGTAAAGATATTTTTAGGACATTCCCTGGTGTTGCTTCGATGCCAGTGCACCTGAACAGTACACGAACACAGTCACCTTAAGAGAAAAAATCAGTGCTTCACTTCTAGCAGGCTTGGACAGTATCCCGGCGAAGTTACTAGCTTCAACCTCTACACGGGAATCATTTCTCTTCTTTCATCCCTTATTTATTTATTTTTATAGGACTATGCATTGTCACTTATTCATTTTAGTGGGTGGAAGAGGGATCCCAACTTATTGAAAGATAACCATATTTTATGCTTGTTTTAGAGTTTTTCTCCTTTCCCTTCTCTATTTGTTTAGTCAACAAGTCGAAACACCATTCAATACAAGGCTGAGTGCAGAATGAACGTCTTAATAAAGATAGAGGCTTTGTAGTTTTACCAAAGGCTTTATATTTGGGTTGAATCATATTTTCCGTTCAAACATCATTGACTTTAAGACGTGTAAACCCAAAATAGAGAAGAGGCAATAGATAAGCCAATCATTGTTCGTTGTCATGATTTCCCTTTTCATGTTTCATTATGGGAATTTTGAGGTCTAAAATGGGCCTCCTAATGAAATTATAAAATAATAGTGGAAATAATAAAATAATATTAGATTGAATCATCAAATTTTAAAGGGGAAAAAGAAAAAACTGTTTTTCCAACTTATATCCCTATGAGTTTACTCAAATTTTGATAAAAAAAATTCGTTGGATGAACAAATTGATTCCTCATCCAAGGATTACCCATGTTGCATACTTTCGATGGACACTGCTACACAAAAAATGAGAAATACATGGAAAAAATTGATTGCAATCACGTTTCTTCATGTAATTCTCATTTTTTTGTGTAGAAGGGTGCATCGAAAGTATGCAACAAGGGTAATACGTGTATGGGGAGTACTTGTTTTCATCCAACAAGTACCCCATGTTCAGAATTTAAGTAAAACCTTATGGAGATAAGTTGAAAATATGAGATGAAAAAGTATTTTTATTATTTTATTATTTTTTAATATTTTTACTTTTTACCTCCAAAAGTCGTGAATCATACCCCATGGTTGACATCACATCTTCAATCCTATTGGTTCTTATAAAGTTTATTTTGGTTGTACATTTTTCTTAGGAGACCTATTTTAGACCTCAAAATTCCCCTAATGTGCCATATTTCCTTTTGAGCAAACGAAGTATCCTCATGTGAATTTTTTTTCAACACACAAAAGGAAAATACATGACACAACAAGAATTTGAAACCAAAACACAAACAAAATAAGCTAAACCACACATGATGCATGATAGAAGTAAGAAAAGACAAGAAAGACTAGAAGAATAAATATAGAATGAGGATGGGATGAGTGCAAGAGAGGGAAAACTAGGATGCAACTAATTCTAATCCTAACCTAACAACTAGAAGGTCGAGGTCACGTATAGTGAAATTTCCAGTGCAACCATCGTAGTTGTTCCCGACCTACATCCATAAAGATACAAATAGTTAAAATGGATGTAAATTAATGTGCAATAGAAAATATGTGAGCTTGAATAATTTTCACAACAAAAGGAAGGTCGTTCATGTGGGAAGAAAGATGTGTCATGTGCCCCAATATACTCTTAACTCCTTAGCAAGTGCAAGGGAAGATAAAAACTTGTTATTTGTGACAAAGTTTGCTAGGTAAGACTGTTCCAACGAGTCATCTATTGTATCGCAAAATAAATGATGATCCTCTTGAAAACCCTTAAATATTTGAAAAGATGAATTTTCAATAAGAGGTAATGAGGCTCGTCAATAGGTTACAATGCCATCTTTCAGCTTATTAGTTATCTCTCTCACACATTTATTTACATTTTTGTCGTATTATACTTATTAATAAGGGTGAAATATGTTTTTCATGTCATGTAGCCTAATCTGATTTAATTCCAGGAAATAAAGCCATTTTTCATACATTTTCCACCTAATGGCTCGGAATAGACAACAAGGATAGATAGTAGGATGGTTTTCCACCTCCTTAACTCCCTTAATCAACCCAAGATCACACCTGAGATCTCTCTCATCAGCTCAAGGTCAAACCAAGCAAGTGGAATTTATGAGGAGCTAAGCTCCACTCTTATCGAGATCAGGGAGACCATATTCCTATGTTCTAGGGAGTTTTCAATAAATACCCATTTGTATAAATAAACATGTAGAAGAGCTCATTGGGATTCAAAATTTGATTTCATTTAGGCGGCTCTTGAGCTCAGAATTAGTATTATTTTTTACTATCATATGATGTGTAATACTTTTGATGGAATGATAATGAGAATTTTTTTTTATCCATTACTAATTTAGTCTCAGGGGGTTGATTCTTTTTTGTTAGTGCCCAATCCATTGGCTATGTCCCTCTTGTGTATTTATACTCTTTTTATGTTCCAACACTTTGTTTAGTTTTCTTGCATTCTAGTAGCAGCAAAATCTATCAAAATTGTGTTTGTAGCCTCTCTTTCTCACCTCTATGAGGGGAGTATGAGGAGAAGGATCTCCAACCACAGTCCAAAAATAGTTTTTTTATGATTTCTTGGAAAGTTAAATAGTGTGATTAACATGTTCATCGTATGCTTACTGGAAGTTAGAAGTTGGAATTGTTTCTTAGAATATATTTTAGCATTAGTTAACTAGTTTCTATTCAAATAATCTTTTCCACTTTTAAACATGTTAGTTTGTCATTAATCAATGCATGGATGTATGTAGTGGTTGCAGGACTATCTACAACTGCAGGAAAAGGACCCCTTCATCATTTTTATCTTGGACTTCATCATCCTTCCCTTCAACCTTCAAATCTTCACTAAAACCATGTTTTTTAAAATCATCTTCATCACCACCATGAGCAACCCTCTGTTAGCCCTCCAAGTGGAAAAAAGGCACTCCAAGGGCTCTAAGCTTGGCTATAGGTTTTTTTGACCCCTAACTCACCTACTTCCACCTTCTCCCACCTTTCCACACCTTCCTTTCATCCTTTTCACCCTTACATCATTCTCGGCCCACTTCCTGTAGCAATACAGAGATCTTGTAGAAACTTCCTGTAGCATCGTTGTATACCACCATTTCCACTAAATTTTTTCTCCTTGCTTCAATTTGAACCTAGGATAGGATGCATTTTACCCCCATATATGAACTCATGACTGAAATATACCCCTAGGCCACTCCAAATATTTTTCCTTAATTGTTTCAAAAACAGAGTAGGAATTAGTGTTTTATTTCATCTCATAGTTAGCTTGAATAGGACAACAATTTACCTACAAGTACACGTTAATTGAAGTAGTAGATAGAGGTTTAATTTATTTTTTGATGAAGTGTTTGAAGATAAAATAGTTTCTTTACTGCAAATGGATGGATATTTAGATGAATGATTACACATAGCATAGTTTTCTTTTCTGCAATTAGGTTAGTTGTTTATGATTTTCTTTCAATGTTAATTGCAAGTTGAAGTTAATAGGCACTCTCTTTGTCTTAGATTAGAATTATTTCTCTACATTACATTAGCTAAATTCACTTTAATCCAGTAGGAGGAATGGCCTAGAAGTACTATTGATCATAAGACCTAGTTGAGTGTGGCATGAGTACAATCCATCTACTATGCATATATCATCATCACCTCTAAGTCTGTATGAACCCCAGGTTGATAATTAGATTTGAGTATCCCTTGGGATTTGCAACACTCTTGGTGAAATATTAGGGCTCACCACTTTTTGGTGTCGTTTTTGGGGAGGTGTCTAAGTAGATGTGTGTTTCTGCTTAAGCATTGTTTTCTAATTTTTGTTTTGCATAATGTTTTGAATGAGTGAAAAAAAAAACTTTCATGCCTTGAAGGAGTAGGGGCAACCAAGGATAACTTATAACAGAAACCCCCACACCCTCATAAGTCAGCCTTCACTCTTATTTAGTGACTTTGAGTTAGAATATCCTCTAGGGGAGCCCCCTCATATATTTGAAGAACCTATTAGGGAAGAATAAGAACCTACTTCACCTGTCCAAGCTATGTCTGAGAATAGAAACCATGTGGTATTTTTCATTATAGAAACCAATGGAGAAAATAGGATGAAAAACATGAGCCCTTCATCCCTTCCACACTTCCATGGCCTAACTTTTGAGGAACCTGAAAATTTCATGTTTGAGTTTGTTTTTTTAGGATTTATGACTATGCCTTAGATTTAAAAAAAAAATGAAATTGTTCCCCTCTACCCTCAAGGATGCAACATTGTGTTGTTTCATGGATCTGTCTTGGGACAACATCACTACCTAGGCACAAATGCAACAGTCCTTCAGTAAAAATTATAGAGATTATTGTAGGTCCAAATAAACCAAGGAATAAATCTTTAAGATGACCTTAGGGCCTGATGAATATTTAGAAGACTATGAGAAAAGGTTTCAACTTAACTACAAGAGGGCCAATTTCATCCTTGATCGTGGATCACTCAAGTTATTTCTCCTTCAATGGATTGAGGAGGAAGTATTGGAAACCCTAAAAATGCTATCCAGAGGGGATAGCTATCATTTTTCCTACGAGGACATCAAAAACGTGTTTAGAAACCACTCTAGGGCAGCTAGAAAAAAGGGTAGAAGTAACCAAGGCCTGGTGAGTGCCTCTTCCTCCACCTCATCCATCAAAATTAAGATAAGGAACATGTTGGAGGGTTTCAAAAGTGAAATGTTTCATACATTTTCATTGAAAATGGATACCATGCAGATATAGAGGAAATAAGAGGAGGTAGAGAGAGCCCGACCTATATATATTTTTCCCTAGATGGACTAGAAGACAACCTAGGAATTAATTCCCATTAAATGTCATAGAAGTCTTCTTATCCCGTGAAGAAAACCATGCAACAAAAAAATTTCTTTCCTTACTTGGCCTAGAATTCGTATACCAAGGGGTGGAAGGTGGACCAGAGAAACTCTATTGAGATTTTGTGTATTTGGGGTAGCATCAATTGTGATCTAGCTCCCAAATTTTGAGGAAGGAATAGAGTACACTTGATCTACAAGACCCAGAAATGGATTTGGGAAATTTCATCTGGTTTAGGAGATATTAAATTAATTAATTATTTTAAGGTATTTCCTAAGTTAAAACTTAGGGAACTTAAATAATTAAAGTGAATTTAATCAAACATGTGATGAAATTATATTAAGTCGCACAGATAAAGCTTTTTTTAAATATTAGCCATTGATTCAAGATCTGATCATGGTCGTTGGTTTCCCAACGAAAAAAGTATAAAGGAAAGGCTTGGGGTCATTTTTAAAGACACACGGAGGTAGAGCACTGAAGCTAAGCTAAGATTCTAGGGAAGGTTCGCTAATAATTCTCAGAAGTGTTTCAACTGCAGAGAGGGGAATTTAGGCCAAGGGGATGATCTGATCCCAGGGTCTAGAATCAACAAGAGGAATAGATCAGCTCAGAGAGGTAGTGTAGAGAAGTAGGAGAGTAGCAGTAGGAAGGGCAGTAATTGTACTACACAGGTGTTGTGTCGTCCCTCAAGGAAAATGTGATTTTCAACTGGAAGCCCTCAGGGGTTACCCAGAGATCTTAAGGGGTAGCATAAGGAGTGCGTCACCTAGTCTGGGGTAACACAACCCTTTCCAGAGCAGCGATGAGGGATGCAGAGGCTTTAAAGGCTGATGCAGAGGCTTCATGGACAACATTGGGGTTTCTAGGCCCTAATTTTAGCTCATTCCTATAAATCCTGTTTGATGGTGTGGATGAGTCATTATTTTGGCTTCAGAATAGCCAGTGAGTTGTAGATCTATTATTTCTTTTTTGGGTTTTTCAGATCTGGAACCCAAATTTTTTGTATTCAAAAAATTCTTAATAATAAAAGCCTCCAGCAGCCAGAATACCGGTTTTCCCGCATTGGGTTTTTCCGGAGACTATTTTTCGAGAAAATATTTGTGTCACTTTGTATATGTGTCCGTGTACTTGTTTTAGATCTGAATTGTTGAATATCTGTTATGTGTTTTGATTCGATTTTAATATGAATTTATTCAGTTAATAAATTAGATGAGCAGGAGGAGCATAACCAGATTAACAGTAAATATTTCTGCATAAGTATAAGATTCATAAATTTTAACATGGTATCAGAGAAATTGCAGATCTAGGAGGGTCACTAGCAAGAGATTGAAGGTTCTAGGTGCAGAAAGCAGAAGAAATGCAGGTCTAAAGGGACAACGTAGTTTTCAGAGGCAGATTCACACAGAGGAAAGGGTGGCGCAGGCTAACGTTGTCTCCTAGCAAGCCCACTTAATTACTATGCAGAGGCATCTCAGAAACATCGTTGGATTGGTCTGAAGCCAGCCAGTGTGATGCAGATCTGAATCTGTCATATCCAGAAAAGACTAAAGATTAGCTGCAGAAATTCAGAAGGTGATGGTGGGTTAAATTTCTGAAGTTTTCATATTTTTAGCCTAAGCACAAGTGACAAAGAGCAGGAGGAGATCAAATTCTCATAAATTTTCTAGCCGAAGAAACTTGAAGATTGATCTGAGGATCAAAGAGATCTGAATCATTGTTGATTTGGAAAATTTCCAATAAGGGAAATTAGTTGTGAGAGGGAGCAGAAGGCTCCTGTTTCACCAATGGCCTTAGATCTAGTTGTATAGCAAAGAGAAAGGGAAGTTCCGACACATTTCTAAGCAGATGGATCCTCATGGACTGCATGATCACGACAGATTGGATGGCCTCTCCATATTTTCAGTTTGGAAGGCAAGGATCTTGATATTCCTTGAGGCATATAATCTAAGAGACCATGCAGAGTAAACTCTGGCCACGCCGACTAATCCAGATCTCCTTCGGAAGATGCTGGGCATGCCAAGTGGCTAATCATGGATGGAATTAAGGACCATATTGTACCACACTTAGCTAAGAAGAAGACGTCTAATGAGATGTGGAAGGCCTTATTCTCCCTATATGAGGGAAAATCTGTCCAAAGGAAGATGTTGTTGGAGACACAGATGAGGTCATTCATGATGACCGAGGGACCAAACATGGAGCATTTCCTCTTAAGATTGTAGTTGATCATAGATCAGTTGAATGCAATAAGTGCCAAAGTGGAAGATGATGTGATGGTTAGGACTGCTCACAATTCAGTCACAGATGAGTGGGAAACCTTTGTCCAAAGTATCCTGGGCAGAGCGTACCTCCTAGATTGCGACAACTTATGGGTAATTTATGTGAAGAAGAACTCCACAGATTCACCAAGAAGTAGTACAACTCTGGATCGAGCGAAGTGAAGAAGGAAGATGAAGAAGATGCAGTCTTGGCATTAAAGAGGTAACAAGGAAAGAAGAAGAAGGATATATTAAAGATTAAATGCTTCCAGTGTGGTGAAATGGGAAATTTTGCCAATAATTTTCCTCAGAAGAAAAAGGATAAGGAATATTCTTCTTCCAAGGCTATTGTGGAAGATGATGGGTCAGAACATGATGCAGCCATGAGCACTCATGAACCATGAAAGTGGGGCGACATGGATATGTAGAGGAGCTACACAGTATAGGGAAAGATCCTTGAGCATCTCATCTCTTGGATCACATGCAAGGTACGACAGCCTTAAGACAGTAGCGAGACAAGTAGAGCAGTGGGTGCATAGATCACAGATGAAGCAGAGGCAGATCTGAACACTGGGAGGAGCAGTGCAGTGTAGAGAAACAGCAACATAGAAGCAGCAGCAGCGCAGAGGCTGATGTGACTTCAACAATGGAGAGCAGAGCTGCTTACGTAGTGCAGAGCTTCTTATGCAGTGCAGAGCTGTAGTAGCGTAGAAGGTTTCAGAGGTAAAGCACAGTGCAACAGAACGTGAGAGATTTCAGCACAAGGGTTTGATTTGACTTCAATAATGCAGAGGGAGTCTTCTTACACAGTGTAGAGCTATAATTATGCATCATCCTTCAGATTCTAGTACAGATATATTCAGTGATGAGGATGCAGCCCATCTGACTTGTCTGTCAAATATTGGGTAGGACATTCAGTTGTTTCTCTCAACAACTGAAGTTGCAGTGCAGCAGATCAGCAGTGATAGTGCTATGAGAAGCACAGATGCAACAAATTGAGAGGGATTTGCAGTATAGATGTTGCAGTGGAAGTGGTTAAGTCATGGGTAGAAGTACAGAATGGCAGCGACAGTGCATATTTGAGTGGCAGCAGGCCAAGCATCAGTGGCACAAAACCAGTACCCAAAGTCTTGTAATGCATAGTGTGATGTATTGCTAGAGCACACTCTTGATGCTAAGAGGGAGTGTTGAGATTTTATGTATTTGGGGTAGCATCAGTTGTGCTCTAGCTCCCAAATTTTGAGGAAGAACTAGATTAAAATTGATCTACAAGACCCATAAATGGATTTGGGAAATTTCATCTGGTTTAGGAGATATGAAATTAATTAATTATTTTAATGTATTTCCTAAGTTAAAACTTAGTGAACTTAAATAATTAAAGTGAATTTAATTAAACATGTGATGAAGTTTTCTTAAGTCACACAGATCAAGCTTTCTCTTAATCTTAGCCATTGATTTGAGATCTGATCGTGGTCATTGGTTTCCCAACAAGAAAGTATAAAATAAAGGCTTAGGGTCATTTGTAAAGACACACAAAGGCAGAGCATTGAAGCTAAGCTGAAATTCTAGGGCGGGTTTCCTAAGAATTCTCAGAAGTGTTTCAGCTACATAGAGGGGAATTTAGGCCAAGGGGATGATCTGGTCTTAGGGTCTAGAATCATCAAGAGGCATAGATCAACTCAAAGAGGCATCGCAAAGAAGCATGAGAGCAGAAGGAGGAAGGGAAGCAATTGTGCTATGTAGGTGTTGCGCAATCCCTCAAGGATAGTGTTATTTTCAGCTAGAAGACCTCAGGGGCTACAAAGAGACCCTAAGGGGTAGCGTAAGAATTTTGTCACCCATTCTGGGATAACATGGCCCTTTTCGGAGCATCACTGAGGGACATAGAGGCTGCAGGGACAACATTGTGGTTTCTAGGCCCTAATTTTGTCTAACTCTTGTAAATCACATTTGAGGGTGTGGATTAGTCATTATTTTGGCTTCAGAATGGCTAGTGAGTTGTAGATATATTATTTTTCTGTCAGGTTTTCCAGATCTAGAACCCAGATTTGTTGTATTCAAAAAATTCTTAATAATAAAACCCTCCAGAGCCAGAAGATCGGTTTTACCACATTGGGTTTTTCCGAGGACTGTTTGTCCTGAAAATATCTGTGTCACTTTGTCTATGTGTGTATGTACTTGTTCCAGATCTGAATTGGTGAATATTTTTTATGTGTTTTCCTTTGATTTTAATCTGAATTTATTCAGTTAATAACTTATCTAAGTAGGAGGAGCATAACTAGATTAATAGTAAAGATTTCTGCATAAGTATAAGATTCAGAAAATTTCACAAAATATACATCATAAGTCAAAGGAGGCCTCAAGGCCGTCGGTCATATCAGCAAGGCATGCAAGGTGTGCCTTATTCTTACAACAATTAAAATAAAAATACACCCTTGCAACCTTGGTATTCTTGTACTCATCTACCATGGCCCACACCTCCTTCTTAGCATTATTCTCCTCCATATTATCCTCAACCGGTCAATAAACCATTTCAGCCATATGCTCCCCAATCTCCTCAATGGAGAAACACATTACAAGGGTGGAGACATAAACTCAAAAAACCTCCTACTTTACTGCCTCCACCCCAACCTCAACCACAACTCACTCATCCTGCTCCACCTAAGCAACCTCAAATTCCTGCTCAACATAATCTAAACCCGAATGACAAATATACATAAAAAGTCTACTTAGGAGAGACATCTTAACCTACCTATGATACGGAGATCCAAGATATTAACCTAAGGTCTAGGAGAGTGATCCAAGATAACCATCCACCATCTCCACCTTAATAAATTGAAGAGGAAAAGGAAGAGAGTACCCCTCACTTAAATCCACCTCCTTTTCCTATGAGATTGATCCATCCTAACCAGCACAACCTAGAAGAGATTGAACTCCTAGGAGAATTGAAGAATTTGTGTGCCAAGATACCCCTTCTTTGGGCTATAAAGTATGTTCCCACCTATAATAATCTTATCAAGGAGAAATTCTTCAAAAATATTGGGAAAAAGAAGACAGACACCCCCACCATCAATGTTGTTGGTCAAATATTTGATTTGATGCTAGGGAGAGTGATTTTCCCAAAATAGCTAGACCCTGGAAGTCTAGTAGTGGATGTGCACATTGATGGTATCATTTTCCCTCATAAATTTATTTATCTTGGGGATTCCATTTATGTGATGACTAAAAGATCCATGTTAAAGCTCAACCTCCAAGGAGCCTTGAGAAAGACCAGTACAGTGTTGCAACTTATAGTTAGATCCATAATAGCTCATGAGGGATTTGTTGAGGTGGTCTCCATTGACTCTTGGGAGTATCCCACTGAGTTCCCGGTGCTTCAACCCAAAACCAAGTTTAATTGTTATCCTCTTATCTTAGGAATACCTTGGTTGGCCACTGATGATGACTATATCAGTTTTAGGGTTCAAAACATGACCATCAAGAATGGGCCCTTATCAAATTAACTTATATTATATCCTCCTTCTTATCCTTATATTGAAAATGATCTAACTTTGTGGTTGGAGGATGATGAAAAATATGAAGTGTACCATGCAACACCATGCCAAATTTTTACCTTAGATGTTATTATTAGACGGGGGAAACCTGATGAAGATGACGTCATTGATCATATATTTTAGAGCCAATCCCCCACTACCATTCCATTTCATGAACTTTTGAGGGAATCTGGAAGCAGTCCTTGGACTGAGCTATGCTCAAATGACTCAAGTACTGATCCTGTTAAGACTGTAGAATTTTTCCAATCTGAAACCTTAAAGATCAATCCCTCTCTCTTAGACAAACAAGAAGAACAATTATGTAGGATGCTGAGAGAACTTATATGTTTTTACTTGGGATTATAAAGAGATGAAAGGGGTGCATCCCTTTTTTTGTACTCACCATATTTACATCAAATAGGGATGCAAGCTTGTGCACAAACCCTAAAGGAGAATGAACCCAACCTTGAAATACATAGTGAAGGATGTAGGGCTTATATACCCCATCTCAGATAGTGGATGGGTGTCACCTCTAGTCTTAGTCCCAAAGAAGAATGGGAAGTGGAAGATCTGTGTTGATTAAAGAGAATTGAACAAGGCCACAAAGAGAGACAATTTCCATTTTCCTTTCATTGACCAAGTCCCAGATGGTCTTGCAGGAAATAAGTTCTTCTCTTTCTTGGATGGATTCAGTGTTTATAATCAATTCCATATGAGCCCTGAAGACGAAGACAAGACTACATTTACATATCCTTTGGGTACCTTTTCTTATAGAGTTCTCCCATTTTTCTTATGCAATTCCCTTTCCAATTTTGAAAGAGTGATTTTAAGCATCTTTGTTGTGATTATCCATGACTCTATCGAAATCTACATGGATGATTTTACTCCCTATGGATGTGATTTCTAGGAGCCCCTATATAATTTGGGCAAAGTCCTGAGGAAATTCATTGAATTTCATCTCTCATTGAGTCTCGACAAGTGTGAATTATTGATGAAGGCAGGGACTATCCTTCACCACTCCATATCTCAAGAAGGAACATAAGTATATCCACAAAATATTTCTATCATAAAAGGGTCCCTACCCCTTAGAAACAAATAGATATTAGGAGTTTCTTGAACTTCTCTGGTTATTATAGTGGATTCACCAAGGATTTTAGTAAGGTGGCTTCACCATTTTTGGATTGTTGGCCAAGGACTCATAATTCTGTTGGTCAAGTAGTTGTCAAGAGGCCTTTGAAATCTTAAAATAAAAATTGGCCACTGCTCCTATACTTCGAGATCTGAATTGGGCTCTGCCTTTCCATATCCATACTGATGCATCAGATAAAGTTGTGGGGGTATATTTGGGACAAATAGATGGTAAGTTACCCTATGCCATTTACTTCATCAGTAAAAATCTATCTAAGGCTGAATTGAACTACACTACCATTGAGAAAGAACTTTCAGTTGTTGTCCACTCGTTGAATAAGTTCAAACATTATATCACTGGGTACCAAAATTTTGTGCATATTGATCATGCCGAAATTAAATACTTGATGAAAAAACCTGATGTGAATGCTACAATTATTAGGTGTTTATTGTTGTTACAACATTTTGATTTGACTATCATTGATAGGTTGGGGAAATAAAATTTAGTTGCGGATTTTTTTTCTAAAATCACTTTTCCTGTAGATGAAGAAGGGATAGTCGATGATCAATTTCCCAATGAGCACCTATTTTCTATCTCAATACTCTCTCCCTGGTTTTTTGACATAGCCAACTATCTAGTTGTTCAGATATTTCCTCCAAATATTCCATCTAGGGAGAAGAGAATTATTATGAGAAATGGTTCCCCTTTCACTTCGATTGGTAGCAATATTTTCCAACTAGGACCATATCATATTTTAATGAGATGTTTCAAGGAAGAGGAAGTATTTGACATCCTCTCATAATGTCATGATGTGCCCTATGGGGGTCATTTTGCTGATAAGAGGACAAATTTCAAGGCCTTACAAGCTAGCTATTATTGTCCTACTCCCCATCAAGATGTAAGAAGGTATACTAGTAGATGTGACCAATGTTAGAGGATGGGAAAACCCACACCCAGGGATGAAATTCCTCTACAACCTCAAGTGGCCTTAGATTCATTCGAAAAGTTGGGTATGGATTTCATTGGGCCAATTCATCCACCATTTGGAAAAAAATAGTAAATCGTATGATGCACTGACTATTTGACAAAGTGGGATGAGACAAAGGTTTTCAAAGCAACAACATAAGAAAAAGTGGTTGAGTTCTTAAGGGAAAAAAATTTCCACAAATTTTGGTATCCAATGGATATAGTCACTAATCAAGGAGATTAGTTCACATCAAATTTGATCGAGAATCTCTTAAGGCATCATAATATCAAGCACAAAACATCTACTTCCTATCACCCTTAAGAAAATGGGAAAGTAGAGGTTACCAATAGAAAATTGGAAAGAATCCTGATGTAGGGGCATCTAAGCACCCTTGAATTAAGGATGGAACTCGAAGCTGAAAGAGAGAAAATGCGGACAAGCATTGGAAAAACAGGGCAAATTTTGTTAAAACGGATTCTAAATTTGCTAGAAGGATAAGGGTTAATTAAATTATAATTATCCATCATTTATGTAACGAAAGATTTATGATAAATCTGTTGAGCGATTTCAGGAGAAATCTTGTGGATCTTAACTGATTTTGTTGAGCGATTTCAGGAGAAATCTTGTGGATCTTAACTGATTCACACTTTTTTAAGTCTTTATAAGCGAGTTTGTGTTGTGTGAGAAGAGGGGACAACGAACACAATGTAGTGACCTGAGAATTTCTGTCTAAGGCTGAAATGCCTTAGTTTGTAATTGGTTCTGTATCTAATAGAATTGTTTTTATCTGGATTTGATTGTGTCTAAGTATTGCTTATTTATGGTTTATTTTTATGAGTTAATTCCTGGTTTTATGGTTTATTTATCGACCATCGGTCTCTGTAAGATCGATGGAAATCTAATGTTTATAGAATTTTATAGCATGTAAGTTGCAACAGAGTTTGGCGGAGTTAAAACCTGTGTGAAGTTCTAATTTTGAAGTCCTTATGGGTTTTTTTTTCTTTAATGGGAATCGAAGTTGCAGGCACAGCCTTTAAATGGAATTTGAAGGCACAGCATTAAATGAGAATGGGCAATCCAATGAATTTGTCGAAAGGAGTAACATATGCCAGAGTGGGTTCGAATATTTGATGGAACCCTGGGGCTTTTGAAATTTGAATGAGAACAAAGGAAAAACTGAATCTTGCAATCATATTAAGAATTTAAAGTGGAAAGTGGAAACCTAGCTAGTTCGAGACTTTAAGTTAAACAAGGAGGAATCCACAAAATATTGATGGAGCGGAATTATGAGGAACTGTGAACAGGAACAGTGGTAATGGCCTGCGTGAAGTCTATATAGTAAATGGTGAAGTTGAGGATCAATGCGGAACCATTAAACAGAGTATGGTTATCAGAGTTATATATTCTGGTATGGAACAGAACCGTAGTGGGCCCTTAACCCATAGGTCCCAGGATCAAGTTTCAGAGTTATGAATCTGCAAATTTGATACATATATGAAGGTTGTATGTTCATATGATCAAATGAAAGGTGAACTTGCTTGTATTGGGTTTCTCTTTTCATCAAGTGGTATCAGAGCGGGAAAAGATTTCCTGCAGAAAGGAGTTTTTGCGTGCAAAGAAAAAAGAGTTACAATTTTTCTGAAGATTTGTAAGCTTGTGATTTTTATGTTTTGTGAAGGTAGCAGCAGAGGAAGGTGAGAAGTTTGCAGAAACCTAGAGCAGGAGTGCTCAATGGTTCCACAAGAGTGAACCAGAGAGATGCTGAAAGACTAAGCTCAGGAGAGAAGCTTGGTGAGGTATCTGGTAGCAGGGAGGACTTGCTATTGCATATGTTTTGTTGTAGTTCACAGAGGACAATTCCACAAACGATGTGGGTAGAATTGTTCAAGAATTTTGTTACGAGAAGATCACAAAGAGCAGTTCCACAGAGGATGTGGGTAGAATTGTTGACAGTTGTAGAAGCCATGTGACCAGGAGGTCATAAAATTTTGTGCCTCGTGAGTCTGATGCAGGGGCGTCTGAGCACCCTTGAATTAAGGATGGAACTTGAAGCTGAAAGAGAGAAAATGCGGACAGGCATTGGAAAAATAGGGAAAAATTTGTTAAAACATATTCTAAATTTGTTGGAATGATTAGGGTTAGTTAAATTATAATTATCCGTCATTTATGTAACGAAATATTTATGATAAATCTGTTGAGCGATTTCAGGAGAAATCTTGTGGATCTTAACTGATTCTGTTGAGCGATTTTAGGAGAAATCTTGTGGATATTAACTGATTCACGCTTTTGTAAGCCTTTATAAGTGAGTCTGTATTGTGTGAGAAGAGGGGAGAATGAACGCAATGTAGTGACCTGAGAATTTATGTCTGAGGCTAAAATTCTTTAGTTTATAATTGGTTCTGTATATAATAGAATTTTTCTTATGTGCATTTGATTGTGTCTGAGTATTACTTATTTATGGTTTAGTTTTATGAGTTAGTTCCCTGTTTTATGGTTGATTTATCAACCATCGATCTCTATAAGATCGATGGCAATCTAATGTTTATAGAATGTTATAGCATGTAAGTTGTAACAGAGCTTGGCGGAGTTAAAACCTACGTGAAGTTATGAGTTTTAAGTCCGTATGGGTTTTTTTTTCTGTAATGGGAATCGAAGTTGCAGGTGCAGCCTTTAGATGGAATTTGAAGGCGCAACATTAAGTGAGAATGGGCAATCCAATGAATTTGTCAAAAGGAGGAACATACGATAGAGTGGGTTTGAATATTTGATGGAACCCTGTGGATGTTGAAATTTGAATGAGAATGAAGGAGTAGCTGAACCTTGCATTCGTATTAAGAATTTAAAGTGGAAAGTGGGAACCTGCCCGGTTCAAGACTTTAAGTTAAATAGGGAGGAATCCACAAAATATTGATGCAGCAGAATTATGAGGAACTGTGAACAGGAACAGTGGTAATCACCTACGTGGAGTCTATATAGTAAATGGTGTAGTTGAGGATCAATGCGGAACCATTAAACAGAGTATGGTTATCAGAGTTATATATTATGGTATGGAATGGAAGCGTAGTGGGCCCTTAACCCATAGGTCCCAGGATCGAGTTTCGGAGTTATGAATATATAAATTTGATACATATATGAAGGTTGCAGGTTCATATGATCAAATTAAAGGTGAACCTACTTGTAGTGGGTTTTTATTTTTATCAAATCCTCACCAAGGTGGTGAGCAACAGAAGGAAAGACTGGGAAGACAGATTAGTGGAGGCAACTTGGGCCTATAATACCACCTGGAAGCCAACTATTGGGCTCACTCCATATGATCTGGTTTATGGTAATAAAGCTCTGATTTCCATTGAATTTGAATATAACACTCTCATAATGGCAACCTAATTGGATTTCTATGTCACAAGAGAACAAAAGGAAATGATGCCTCAAGTGAATAGCTTGGATGAATTCAGAATGTAAGCCCTCCTCCACATTGAAGTTATACAATTACGGAGGAAGGTTTGGCATGATAGGCACATTAAGGAGTATTTCAGGAATGGGATTAGGCTTCACTATATGAATCTAGGTTCAATGAATTTAAATGAAAGCCGATGAAAATATGGCTAGGCACATACCTAATAGACAAATTCCATGACAATGGAATTTTTTACATCAGAACCATTGATGAGGAGGGGATCCCTATGCTTGTCAATGGTTATAGGCTAAAATTATAAAATAGGCCCATGTATAAGGCAAATTTCATTAGCATAATCAACAGAGATGTGAGTTTAATTGGGAGCCTCATAGCTTCCATTCCACATCCCTCATAGAGAAAAAGAGAAAAAAATTAAAAAGAATGAGGCTTGGGTGAAAACCTCTCTGAGGCGCCCAAGGCAGGCTTGTGGGTTGAAAACCTCTTCTGAGGTAGCCCAATTGTCTTGGGAAAAAAATAAGAGAGAGAATAAAAATAAAAGGAAAAAAACAAAGACTAGAAGATGAGATGACACGAGGACTGCTAACCTTTTTATGTCTTGCAAGATTATGAATAGTGGCATGTTATGGTCACAAGGCAAAGGAATTCTAGCATTTATCTTCACTCCTCCATCCATTCACTCCCTATCTAGCATCATTACTTGCCTCTTCATCTCTCTCCACCATCCTGTGAGCTCAAAACTCAAATTTCACCCACTTTTTTTAGTGCTACAGTAAGGACCTGTATTGTTATAGGAATGCCCTCTGGTGCTACAAGAGGACTCTAAAAAGCTACAGGAGGGAGGATCGAGGGAAAGGGAAGTCGCCAAGGGTCTTGCGGTCTCAAAAAAAAACATGAAGAGGGTCTTCCCACCATTACCCATCATCCTCTCATCACTCCACCAAATCACTCAAAGAGTTTTTTCACATAAACCCTTCACTCTGTCCCATTTGTAAAAACATTTTTTCTACAAAAATACAGAGTTCATTCACATAATTTTTCCAATGCCACGCTACTCCTTCATCATTATATCCCTATCTTAAAACCTTACCACACTCTCCCTCATCACCCCATGCAAATGTAAGGTCCAAGAAGTGGAAAGAAGGGGTTGCTATAGGAAGACAACATCTTCCCGTAACGAACATGTGTAATCACCAGAAAATATATATATTTTTTTTTATCATTCAAGGAGACAGGAAGACTGATGAGGTGACTTTGAAGAAAGATAGGGAACTCCAAGAAGGAATTTCCACCAGCATCAACATCTTAAGCTTCAGAAAAGTACCTACACACACATCAAAAAATACAGTTAAGCACCACAAGAAGAATGAATACATACAACAAGATATAAGGCAATAAAGAAAACTATTATGGTGCCACTCCAATGGTCCAGATCCAGCATGAAAGGCCCTAAAAAAATTCAAACATGAGGTAGGCTCAGGCATTGTATTATCTCTCCCTCACCCTATGTGTAATTGACTAAATGAATGAATGTCGAGAGGAGAAGTTTTGATAACCTGAAGGTGGCGAGTTAACTTGGCCACCCTTGTCCAATGAGCCAAAAGTAATTCGTAGATTCCTCATGCAATGTGGGTTTGTCACATTAGTCAAAGTAGGATCGCCATGAGTGGGTGTTGAGTACGAGGAGAGGATAATGATCACTTAAAGTGGGACCAATGACCCCAATGAGGAAACCTTGTGTGAAGGGAAACTCAACACAATGCTCCAAGCTAACTCAAAATATCATATAATGTACTTGAGCACATTTCCCTTCCCATATTTTATCATTCCAAGACTATTTAGAGAGAGGACAAGATTTTTAATCCACCAAGGAGCTTCAAACCTCAACCTGCTGCTACTACAGGAAAGTGCCACTAGAAGCATTGTAATTGTTATAGAAAGGCTGAGGAGGCTATAGGAAGGTCGAGGAGGGTATATACAAGAAACAAAGGATCCAAGTGGTTCATAACATTACCATTTGCATCTCAGAGTACCAGTCATAAGAACTTATTTTCCACCACCCTCATATCTCCATCATAATTTCACACAATTTCTCCTAAAAAGTCTGTAGTCAATAGTAATCAAATTGTGAAATTAAGAGGGTATGTGTGAAGGAAGTAGGGCTTAAAACATAAGAATTGGAGTGATAAGAGATTTTTTACCCTCTTATACCACTAAATTAAACACTAAGACCATAAAATAAGAACCTTTCCTTCACTTAGTCAAGATCAACAAGAAGATATGGGGGGTGTGTTTAACAGAAGAGAACCTTTAGACACCAAAATAATTCATTTGCATCCTCCTGTTGTAGATATATTTAAGAGGCATCAATGGCTAGGCTTCTTCGAATTACTAAAAGGATATGATGATGACATTGATTTTTTGTTTTCCATGGCCTTAAATTCACAATCATATGTCAGTGCCACCACTATGGTAAGGGGGTTAGCCATAACAATAAGTCCTGCAGTGATCAACAGAGTAACCACATTTCTGCTAGGAATCAAATGGAATAGAGAAGAAAAGGCCACTAGTGGCATTGCAAAGAAGAATTTATTTAGTGCCAAGGAGAAACCTGTGGAATATAATAATGGTGTTAGGAGAGAAATCTTGCCTTATCCATGGGATGAGGTAGCTTATCATATTTTAAAATACATATCCTTTGAGGGAATATTGAGTGTGGTATATGGCTATGACTTTAGACTATTGCATGAGCTCATATTCAAGGCACATTTTACTCTTTCCCAGAGATTAAATGTACCATGATGCCTCCTCAAGTCTATCAAGGACATGAGATAGAAAGTTAGAAAGGGAAAGCATCAACACTTATTCCATCATGGCCTTATCAAGATGATATTGGAGGATGCTCTAAAAAAGTTAAAAATTCTTGTCTCATGGTGCAAGTTCATAAACATGGACAGAGAGACACTGATAGGAACCTAGAACATTACTCCTGGGTAACCACTACATCTATACTTGGCAGTAGGGACACCATAACAGAGGAATAACATACAGAGAGGAAAACAGAAGAAATAGAGATGAAAACAGAGGAAGAAGAAGCAGAGGAGGCATAGGAAGAAAGAGATTATGATAAGGAAGAAAAGAAATAAAAATTAGGAGAGGAGCCTTGAGTCCTAAAGGGACTTATGAACCAAAGAACACTGAGATATCCCCTCATAAAACTAGTCTGTCACCAAGGAACACTGAGGATGAGGTATTTTCCACTTTAGCTACCTTGGGAACTCCTATAGAGTTAAAAAAGAAAATACCAAGACAACCCCCTCTGTCCTTTAAGAGAATTAAGAGCACTAGAGTAAAAAAAGGGAGACCCCAAACTCCCACAAAAGTCCCAATTACCATTGAGGGGTCCCAAAGAAAGAAAGAGGAGGTGGGGCCAAATGAGGGAAAAATTTTGGAGGTAACCTTTCCAAAGCCCAAACCTAAGACTCATGTAGCCTATGTATGGAGGCCCACCACTCGAGTAAAACAAGGGAAACCTAAAAGCTCACAAAAGTCCCAATTACCATTGAGGGGTCCCCATGCAAGAAATATGAGGTGGGGCCAAATGAGAAAAAAGCTAAGGAGGTAACCTCTTCGAAGCCCAAACCTAAGACTCATGTAGCCTATGTGTGGAGGCCCACCCCTAGAGAAACATTATTAAAGAAAATAGAAGCACCCATAGACCTCCAAAAGTAATAAAATGACATGCTATAGGAAGAACAAAGCATACTAAATGAAAAACAAAACATGGTACAAGAAGGACAGGGAATGCTACAGGAAGGACAAGAAATGTTGCAGGAAGAGAAAAATGCACAGAAAGAGAATTATAATGCACAAATTGAGGGGAAGAGTGTAAAAATAGAAGGTATATATGTGCAAGAGGGGGTACAATCTGAACAACAACAACTGCAAGAGATAAAAGCCTCCCCAAATACCTTTGAAAAAGACATCACAAAGTTTCAAGAACCTACCCCACAACCTAGTTTGGGATATTATTACAAGTTCATTGAGGGAGGGAGGTTGATCCCTAAAAAATCCAGAATCCCCCTCCTATAGGAATTGGAGATAGAAAGAGGGTGCACCCGTAGATGGATGCATATCTCCAAGTCAAATAATGTTGGAGATGTGGGGTTGATGGAAGAAATGTTCATTGAAATGGGAAAAGAGCTAGTTGATGTAAGGCTCAGAGGATCTGTGGTGAAAGAGAAATTGTAAGCAGTGCAAACATAGAACATGGGACTGAAGGGGTAGCTACAGGAAAAAGACACCTAACTTTCCATATGGAAAGTCTTTGAATGGAGACCATGCAGTACATAAAACCTTCAAAGTACTATGGAGTTTATCTCATGGAGAAATGGTTATAATTCCAGAACAAGACCTTAGCTCAACATGGCTCCCTACCCTTTCATAGTTATAGAAAATTCATTGAATTCTGCAAAAATTTTAGTGTAGGAGAGACATATAGAATGGATGAATTATATATGCATATCCTCATACTAACTGATATGAACAATTGGGACCCTAATTCCATATTGGATGATTTGAAATTAATGGCCTTCACATCCTAGATAACACTTGAAGAAGCAAGAGCAGCAGAGGTTATAAGAGTAATGGAAAGAGAGGAGAGGGACCCTCTATAAATCAGGACAGAGCTAATGATCCACAGGGGGATCACTACAAAACATAAATTAATCTCAAATGATGTTGTGGTAGCACCTAGATACATTCAAACACAAGAGATGGTCATCTCACACTTTGACGATACATCCAGGTTGCTAGGAGGAGAGAGTTTCTAGGCATGCCAAAGGAGATGGAATGTTTTACCACTTAGCTCATAGCATAGATAATACAATTCTTCTGAGAGAATGAAGAATTCATTGGAGAATTCACCCTTCTATAAAATATTTATGCAAAGAATGAGGATCCAATTGATAAGATTGAAGCTCAGCCCACCTTTGTTGTTAGGGCTGCATGAAGGGAGAGATAAGACAAAGTAATAAAAGGAGTGGGTTGAGGCATAAAATAATGGAGGATTCCACCCATGAGAAGGCACTCCCACTGATCTACCTTGGGATGTAAGGGAGTCAATCATGGATTTGAAAGTGATCAAAAAGGAATATTGAGTTTCTCAGAGGATGAGAAACCATTTCAGTAGGGGGTGATGATGAGGCTCATCAATAGGTACATTTTACGAGGTTACAATTCCATATTTCATCTTATTCACTATCTCTCTCAACAATTTATTTACATTTTTGTCATATTATGCTTAGTGAGAAGGGTAAAATATGTTTTTCATGTCATGTAGCCTAATCTAATTTAATTGCAGGAAATAAATCCATTTTTTAGACATTTTCCACCTAATGGATTTAATTAGACAATAAGGAGAGATTGTAGGAGGGTTATCCACCTCCTTAACTCCCTCAATCAACCCAAGATCACACCTAATATCTCTCTCATCAGCTCGAGGTCAAAGGAAGCCAAGAAAGTGGAAGTTATGAAGAGCCAAGCTCCACCCTTCTCGAGTTTAAGGAGACCATATTCCTATCTTGTAGGGAGTTGTTGGTAGCTACCCATTTGTATAAATAAACATGTTGAAGAGATCATTAGGATTTAAACTTTGTATTAATATAGGTAGCTCTTGAGCTACGAATTAGTATGATTTTTTACTGTCATATGATGTGTTAAACTTTTGATGCAACAATAATAAGAAGTTGTTTGATACATTATCTATCTAGTCTTGGAGGTTTGATGCTTTTGGGGTAGGGCCCAATCCATTGGCTAAGTAACTCTTTTGTATTTATATTCTCTTTTTATGTTCCATCACTTTGTTTAGTTTTCTTGCATTCTAGTAGCAGCAAAATCTATCAAAACTGTGCTTCTAGCCTCTCTTTATCACCTCTCTCATGGGAGTATGAGGAGAAGGATCTCCAACCATAGTCCAAAAAAAAAATTGTTTATGATTTATTGGGAATTTAAATAGTGTGATTAATATATTCATCATATACTTACTAGAATTTATAATTTGGATTTGTTCCTTAGCTCATATTTTAGCATCAGTTAAGTAGAGTTTCTATTCAACTCAACTTTTCCACTTTTAAACATGTTAGTTTGTCAATAATCAATGCATGGATGTAGTGGTTGAAATACTGTATAAAGCTCGGGAAAATGACCCCTCCATCATTTTCATCTTGGACTTCATAATCCTTTCCCCTAACCTTCAAATATGTCACCAAAACCTTATTTTGTGAAATCATCTTCATCACCATCATGAGAAACCCTCCAAGTGAAAAATGAGCCCTCCAAGGGATTTGAGCTTGGATGGAGGTGTTGGTCACCCCTCACTCACCTACTTACACCTTATCCCACCTTTCCACACCTTCCTTCCATCCTTTTCACCCTCAGTTCCTTCCCAACTTGCTTCCTGTAGCATTTCAAGACTTCATGTAGCAATACAAAGATATTGTAGAAGCTTCCTTTAGCATCCTTGTAGAACAAAATTTCCACTCTAGTTTTTATCCTTGTTTCCATTTGAACCTAGGATAGGATGCATTTGACCCCCAACTATGAACCCATGAGCAGAAGAGAACCAGAGGCCACTCCAAAGCTTTTTCCTTCTTTGCTGCAAAAACATAGTAGGAATTAGTGTTTTATTTCATCTCATAATTAACTTGAATAGGACTGCAGTTTACATGCAAGTACAAGTTACGTAAAGCAATAAATAGAGGTTTAATTTATGGTTTGATGAAATTTTTGAATATAAAATAGTTTCTTTGCTTCAAATGGATGGATACTTAGATGAATTATAGCACATAACATAATTTCCTTTTCTGCAATTAGGTTAGATGTTTATGTTTTTATTTCAATGTCAATTGCAGGTAGAAGTTGATAGGAAATCTCTTTGTATTAGATTAGAATTATATCTCTACATTACATTAGCTAATTTCACTTTAATCTAGTCGGTGGAATGGCTTAGAAGTACTACTGATCAGAAGACCTAGTTGAGGGTGGCATGAGTAGAATCCAACTACTGTGCATATAACATGGTCACCTCTAAGTTTGTACGAACCCCTGGTTGATTATTAGAGTTGAGTAGCCCTTAGGAGTTGCAACAATATATATGCAATACCACGTCTCACCAAGAGGAAGGGGATGACGATGGGAATATTTTTGGGGGAATAGATCTAATCATATTCATCTGTCATGTCAAGACAGAGAGGACCTGACATAACCATCAGTGAATGTTGACATGCCTCAACTGCTTTAAAAACTCTGAATAGTGAGATGTTGAACGATGAAGGTCAAGGGATGTAAAAAAATTGTCAATAGATGCGGTGATGAGAAAATGATCAAATGAATGATAGTCATCAAGGACATAATAATGATCAAATGAGCTGATTAAGGTAGCAGATTCCCAGTTTGTAAAAAAAGAAGATAAAATCATTTTGAACAGTTTTGCGAATGCTTTGAACAATGGAACCAACTTCCTCACAAGCCAAATGTTCCAAACCATTTTCCCATAACTGGTGACAAATTGTGCAATCATCAAAATAATTTAAAAGGGATGGTTTCACAACAAATACAAGAGACTAGTCAGGATATGGTGAACAGAGAAGAAATTAATTTGTATGATAACTTGTGCATTCATTATCACTCAAGAGGATTTGTAGTGTGATGAAAGGACAAATTTGCAATATAAAATTCACAAGAATAACTAGGAGTTGAATATTAAGAAATTAATTTGATATGCATGATTCCTTTAGCCAAAGATATTCCTTGGAATGATCAACTTCATAATTCCATGACTCTGTGAAATATACACATTCCAAACCCAAGTTTAATGTGATATATTTTCATGAAGATCAATGAAATGAAAAAGTATCTTGAATTCTATCGTAAGTAAAATCTTGAAAATTGTAAATATCACACCTGAAATACCAAACATTTTCAAAAATAATTTTTAATCGAGAGAAACCAAGAAAAGGGAAGGATAGTGTAGGAGAAACCATATCTGGCTTAGTTCAGGGGACTTATCAGAGTTATAAGATCCTGACATAACCATCAGAGGAAGTTGAACTTCCTTGACTTCCTAGCAAGTCTCGAAGCTTTCTAGGATTATAAAATCGCACATTGAAGAGTGTATTAGATCAGGCATGGTTTGACAATAGTTTCTACCACTATTTTCAATAAGACCACTTCTCACCAGATGGAAACCACCTTTGTCATTGGTTTTACCAGATTTTCCAACTTCAACAACCATATTATTCAAATTTAAAGATTCTTCTGCTCACAAATTCAAAGATGAATGAATGAGGGAAATTTCATGAGAAAGTTGATTTAAAGAGTTGTCTTCATGCAAAACTAGAGATGATGAGGGATGGGAAGAATACTCAATCATTCACTTTTTTCATTTGCATCATGGATGATCTCACCACATTGTGCTAATTGAGAGGTTGAATCATCATTTGAAGAACAAGGGATATGCTTGTCATGATTAGATGCCTCGCAAATGATAGAGCATAAGGGATAGTGAGATGAAGAGGAAGTTTCGATAAGCACATCCTCTTTGACCAAATCAGATTCTAGATCTAAATTAAAATATTCATGAGAAGCAAAAATATTAGCTGATGCACTTGGGCTTTCATCATCACATACATAAACAAAAACATCTTCATTGGAATGGTTTTTCCCAAAGCTATTGATCGATCGAAAGAATTGATTACATTTGGTTCATTACCGATATTATAATATTGAAAATGATGCAAGAATGGAAGCACATCACCTTGACATGGAGGATTTTGGAAAATGGAAGAAATATCGAAATCATCTTTGCTTTCCTTCTCCTCTTATTTTGTAATGTGACTGACTTGTATCTGATCACAATTTGAATGAGCAACGCGGAAATCAAGGGAGTGTGAAAAATGAGATGGTGGAATAGAATGCTCAAGTGGATCATGGTACAAAGATTCATGGAATATAGATGGTAGAGGATAAAAAAGACATGAATCAGATTCGAGACTAGAGTTACGAATAAAAAAAATTAGCTTGCCAAATGGAGGAGTTAGTCTTCACCATGGGCTTCATGGGCCAATCTGGAATTTCCTCCATTGAATTTGAATCGTGAAAAATGGAAGAAGAATGAGAAGATGAATTAGGAATTTGATTTACAGATTTACCAACTTTACAATCACCACAAGGAGGCACCTACATCGGGACTAGAAAAAGAGGAGGACAAGGAACAAAAGGAATAGTAGTTTCCTCCTCTAAAATTAGAGATGTCTCTTGTTTTACAAAAGTTGAGGATGAAGAAACATCAGGTGGTATATATTAAAGCTAATCCAAATAAATATGAACCATATATTGAAACTTTTTCTCATATAAATATTGATCCATACATTCTTCAGGAAATTCATAACATAAATGAAGGAATTTCTCAGAAAAATTCTCTACGGATTCATCAGGCTCCATTTTGAGTTGATTGATTCTTTTGTGAACATATCGGTCATCATACCAATTGAAAGCTTGGTGAATCTCCTTAGTAAAATGGCAAAGAAAATGAATGGAAGCATATGGTAAGGTATGACACCAATGCCTAACATGACCTTCTAGAGTGAGGGTTAGTAGAAGACACATAACATCTTCATCATCGATTTGGACAATTTTATAAAACCAAATAAGACAATTTATGTGTCTCGATAAAATTATACTACCCTTGGAATTAAAATTGAACTGAGACAAGGCATGACCAAGATCCGTGGGAATTGAAAGCTTTCCAGGAGGAATATTAGAAAAACAGCCTGAGATTGTGATTTGGGAAAGAACCATTTATGACAGGAGATTCAAAACACACTAAATGGGCTCAACTTGTCATTTGAACCTCCTTCTAGCACCATTATTGATGATCTTGGAAATCCATCAACCAAGCGGTATCCCCAATGTGAAGTCCCAAATATACCACGCACCGTTTAGAGTAGGAGCACCATCCCGAATATCGGCACGGTTTTAATGTGTTATTGTAGATTTTCCTTGACTCTAACTATTAGCAAGAGAGAGGGGTGCACATGCACCTTTGAAAATAAATGGGGGTGTTCCTTGTGAGTGTTCGATCACATGTGTGTCAAAGTTATTTCACTGCAGAGGGGAGGAAAATTGAGCCCCTAAGAGAGAGGTAGTACTACCACCCTAGTAGAGACACACATTCACAAGATGGTTCGGTACAACATCAAGCAGAATATTCCACAAATATGTGACAATCATTGAAACCAATATGATAAGGAAGATCCATCTAAATATGTTAAGTACCAAAATAACCGAAATATTTTGACTACTTTAGCACAAATGAAAGAAAACATTAATTACAAACATTCATAGAGTAGTCTTACAAATATCCATAATCCATGCATGAAGAACATGTTGGCCCATAGGGCTTATGATAATAAGTGAAAGTTCCAAGACACATGTATACAATGAACACCACTAACTCTAGTAGTGGAGAGTTTGAGCCACTCCTTACTCCTCAAAATAACTAGCTTATCTCTCTAATGCCTTGCAGGAGGAGCCAAGGTGAAAATTCCTTTGCTCATACAATGAGGGTGTATATATAACAAAGGGGTGATGATTCCCCCTTGTGACTCTTTAACTACACTCATCATTTTTTAACTTCCAATTACTTTTCAAATTACATGACTCTTCATATTCCATGTGTGTCCTTTGGACTTCCACTTTACAATACATTTTGAATACAATTTACATGGTCTGAAATAATGATGTGGCATATGAAATCTCATGACATGACATGACATGACACTACTGATATGGATTTCTTAATAATGTGGCAATGTCAAGCCACTACAATTGTTGTGTCTTGAGTGTCTTATTTTCATCTCTAAATGGTTTGCTGATAGGGGAAATTCAATGATCTCATGTCTTGGGCAGTGATCATAGATTGGTGTCCCTTTTCTTTCTCTTGATCAATTAGCTTGCATGATCAACTATAAAGGTGTCTCTCGACATGTTTTCCTTTTCCTTATCCTTCTTCATCATCTTTCCATAGCATCATAAGGTACATGTATCTACAATTCAATCATGACGAGATGACATCAATCCAAAAGCCCCTAGCCTAAGATGATGCATTTTTCTCCATAACTGAGCCTAGAATAAGTGACAGGATGGGAAAGGAGGGTTAGTGATTGTGCAGTTGCATAGTTCAGGCAAGAAAGGGGAGGCATTGAGCCTTTATACTGCGTAGTGTGCAGTTCAGGAGGGCTAGGGAACAATACTTCTCATTTTCTAGAGCGAGTGGGACAAGCTAAAGGGATGGGCACTGGGAGAGCTCACTACGCAGTTCTGAGGGACAAGGAACGTTACATGCTACTGCGCAGCCACACAGTTCAATGGATCAAGGATTGAGCTTGAGGCTTGAGGTTGCGAAGTGTGCAATTCAATTCAGGCTCAAGGTCATGACTGCACAATTCCAGAGGTGAGGGTCAAGGCTTGGTCAGAGAAATTGCGCAGTGCAGGAGTCCTAGGAGGCATTAACTTTACACTATGCAGTGCTAAGCAACAAGGTCACAACTAGAGGACTGAGATTGCGTAGTGCACAGCTGAGGAGGGTTGAATGAAGTTAGGTTGCTTGTTTGAGAATTTTTTTTCAAAAAATGGTTAAGTGTGGGATCAGTGATATTAGTGTGAATGATAATAAAACTTTTAATTTGATCAAACACTTAGAAAAATTTGACAACTCAACAACATAGATCACCCATGACACATGAATGAAGTATTTCCCTCTACAAAACAACTTTAAGACAAGTTATGACAAGTATGACACTAAGGATACACTTTGCGACGATCGTGACGATACTTGTGCGACATCGCTTAAAACTTTCAGAATGTGTGACAAATATTTACATGGTTAGAACAACTCATTTACAAAGAGGTGACCTCTTAAAAGTATTAAAACATTCCTATACACGCAAGACGACAATCAACATGAGAGAAGACAACATTTTTTCAAAGGCCCACCAAAATACCTCAAGAAAACACATGGAATTGTTTTCAATTTTTGCAATGACACGTGACACTGGTGACATAATGATGTGGAAGTGATAATTTTCCCTTCTTTCTGCTTCTTCCTTTGTGTTATATGCTTTATTCTTCATATCTACTCTCCAACAGGTTGTAAAGCTGATGGAGTTTTCTTGCGGTCCTGATCTTTGATCTTCTATTGTAATCTAGTGTTCCTTCATATTATTTTTTGATGATCATCTTATCTCCTCATCTTTATCTTCTGGAATATCCTCCTTCTCTTACTCTTCCTTTATCATCTTTCCATGCCGTGATATAATTTTTGCATCTGCAATCCACTTATTACAAGATGACATCAGTCTGATAAACCCCTAGTCTAGCATAATGATCCACTGACTAAGGAAAAACCAAGTGGTAGGGCAAGGGAGAGGCTTGGTGATTGCACAATTACACAACTCAGGCAGTCAAGGGTTAGGTTTGATCACTGAAAATACGTAGTGCACAAATCAAGTCAGACTGAAAAATCTATGCAGTCCAGACTTAGGGGAAAATATGCATAGTTTCTAGAGTCAAGGGGAACTTGGCTTGAGCACTGAGAGAATTTTTAGGAATTTGGTTAAGTGGGGGATCAGTGAGACCGATGAGAACAACGATAGGAATTGAGTATGATCACACACTTAGACACTTGATGACACAAGATAAATAATCTAGAATACATGAATACATACTTCCCTTAGTGTCAAACATGCCTACATGACAAGAACAACTCATCACCACAAAGCCTACCCCTTGAAACAAATCAAAAATTCACTTTGCATGATAAGAATCAATTCCCATGCCAGAATATGACACTTTCTATCTGAAGATAAAAGTGCAAATGACACTTTTTATGTGTGAATGACAGTGAAAGTAATACACGCCAGAGAAAATATAAGATGAAAGCGATACTAATTAGGTGAAAGCAAGTGAAAGTGACAGTGGGAAATATGAAAGTGACACGCGCTAAAAAAAGGTGTGTGGGAGCGACCGTTTGTAAAAAAATCATTGAAATGGAAATGCTTCTACAATGTGAGAATTTGTCATTGTTAGTACACATTGACTGTTGTCATGCAATTGGACATTACACAAGCACAATATTGATGAACTATGCTATGATTATTTTTCTTGCATGAACAATGCGCTCATGGACTTGTTGCAATTTAAGCATGTGTGAGCAAGCGAATTTGACACTTCCAATCCAAGAAGGGAGCTCAAAAGTATCAATTGACCAAGAAGTGACTATGGAATGACTGATCACAAGATCCACATTAGGCTCCAAAATTTAGCATCTTCAAATTTTTGGAGGGTGTTGTCGCAACGACAACCTGACCATAATTAACGATAATCACCATATTCAACCATTGTCAACCATATTTTACTCAATTAAACATGGTTGAACATTGTCAACCATGGTCGGTGATGGCAAAACTAGGTCAATCATGGTCATCTTTGGTTAACGATAGTCACCATAATCACATTTTGAAATCAATGGTCAACCCATGCTCAGGGATAGCCAACAATGGTTAAAATGGATAGATATGGTCAACCCAAGTCACCATGGTAAAACATGGTCAACCGTACCAATTCATTATCAATATATAAAATCATAATCTATCACAGAAAACTATGGTCAACCATGGTAAAATTATTTAAATCATGTTCACCCATGTTTAAACTATGTTCAACCATAGTTAACGTTTAAAAACATCTATAAATATTAATAATAATATGGTTTGAAACACCTTGGTTTATTAATGTGGTTAACTACATTTGAATATGTTTGACTATATTTGACAACGTTTAACTATTTTTTAGAGTCAACACTCTTAAAATTTGGTCAAACATAATCACCTATTATTATTATTGATTAATATTAATATTCAAACATAGTTAACCACATTATTCAAAAATTGTCAAACAAAGTCAACCTTTATAGTCATTATTTAAATACTTGACCATGATCAAACTTGGTCAACTATATGCTCACCATATTTAATACTAGTTAACCTTTTTCACTCTCACATAGTCATCCTGAGCGAATGTTACTTAACCATATTTAATTATAGTCAACTATGGTTGACCAAAGTCAAACATTGTCAGCCTCAATCAACTAAGGTCATCCTTGGTCAGTCACAATGAAGCTTTAAAATTTTTTAATAATAAAAATATTAATATTAATAAAGTTGACTAATAATGATAAAAATAATATTAATATTAATATTAATATTGTGACATTGGAATGGTACATAAATCTATCTGACATTTCAACGTGAAATTACAAAATTATTTTACTAATGTGGTTGACTATGTTTGACTATGTTTTATAGTCAACACTCTTCATCTTCGATCAAACATAACTTCCTATTAATATTATGATTAATATTAATAATCAAACTTGTTGTGACGTCAAAATCATACATAAATCTATCCAATGTCACAATGTGACAAACATTGTTCCCATGTTGCATTATATTGCAATTTATCTAACATCGTAATGTGACATTGTATAATTAGTCAACCACATTTACTAATCTGGTTGATTATGTTCGATTATGTTTTATAGACAACGCCCTTCAACTTCAGCCAAACATAATTTTTTATTAATATTATTGATTAATTTTAATAATCAAACACAGTCAACCACAATAGTCAAACAAAGTCAACCTTTATAGTCAATGTTCAAATAGTTGACAATGATCAAACTTGGCCAACCATATGTTTACCTTATTTAACAATGGTCAACCTTGTCCACTCATAGTTGTCCTTTGTCAACGTAACTTGATCATATTCAATTATAGTCAATCATGTTTGACCAAAGTCAGACATTATTACCCTTAGTCAACTAAGGTCATCCTTGATCCATCAGAATCAAGATTTAGGAATGAACTTTTAGTAATAATAATAATAATAAAGTTGATTGTATTAGCCGTTATCAATTATAGTCAATCATGGTTGTTTATAAGCATTTAAAATTGTTTAATAAAAAAATTAATATTAATATTTATAAAGTCGGCTAATAATAATAATAATAATAATAATAGTTGTTATTATTAAATTGAATATATTATTATAGTTAACCATGTTCAACTATGATGATTAAGGTTTGATATCTAATAATAATACTAGGTTTTTGAGTAAGGTTTAATAATATTAATATTAATAAATCTCACGCTCACCAAAAACAATAATAAGGTTGACTTTTTTATTATTATTAATATTAGTTTGAATATATTAATAATTATGTTTATCATAGTCAACCTTAGCCAACCAAGTCAACTTTAGTTAATCATAATCAAGATTTAAAAACATATAATAATAATAATAATGATGATGATGATGTTAATATTAATATAGTTGATTATAAATAACATTAATGATAAAAATAATAATTAGTATTAATGTTCACATATTTATTATTGTTATTAACAATAATATTATTATTACTATTAATATCAATAACATCAATGTTAGCATTACTAATATTAATAATATTTATATTCGCGTGGTAAGTAATAATAATAATGAGGAGGAGGAGGAGGAGCACACCACATTTAGTTATGGTAGCCATGCTTAACTAGGGTTAAGTATAGTCAACTATTGTAGATTGTAGATAACTATGGTCAACATTATCAACCTTTATTAACTATAGTTGACTTTGTTCATGATGGTTAACCACGGTCAACCATCAACTTTAGTTAATCATCATAAGTCATCATCAACAATAGTCAATATTAATCAACTATGGTCATCTTGACCATAGTTGACTTTAGATTATGATACTCAACCCATGCTCAACATAGCAAACCATGGTTAGAATGGTTAAACATCCTCTAGGTCAATCAACAATAGTCAACCAATGTCAACAAATCATCAACAAATCCACCCTATACATATAAGCCTTCAACTATAAAAACCATATTAAGATTAACGAAACCACCCCACATATGAGCCTTCAACTAACACAACCAACATAACCATATTCCAACATAACCATATTAATCAATGTAGCAGATATACAAATTATCATCATTTTCCACCTTTCAATATGCCAATCAACATATAAAAATACCATTTTATTTATATCAACCATATCTAAAATTTATTAACATTAATTCAAATGGATTTACCACTATTCTTTAACCCGTTTTTAAATTTTTATTCCCAAAAAGAATTAGATGACACGTCAAATTCCAGACATACAATAGATTTGAAATGCACGTATTTTTGTGTTGTTTTGTGTCGATTTTAAAATATCCCTCTAGTGTAAATAATAGATTTAAGTTGCAAGCATATTCGTGCAATGAAGTGGTGCTTATACAACAGCCTAAATTACACGTACCTTTTTGTGCATTGCACGTGAATGCTCACACGGTAGCTTTGGAGTGTGATTTCTTTCCTCGTTGTAGGCTCTCTCGCGTCCAATTTTATTTATATATGATAATGTCGTATTAGGGATTTTTAATTTGTATAATCTGAGTGTGTGTTTTAAGAGTGTTTTTGGATATTAAATTTAATTATAAATTCTATTTTTAATATTTAATAGAAACTCTATATAGGTGGAATAGCGTTGTAATAGAGTGGTGAGTGGAATAATTTGTTGAGGAATTTTTAATTTGAAGTTTGAGATTATTAAAATAAATTCATTTTAAGAAGCTGTAATTTTTATTTTTAATATTAAATTTATTATATATATTAAAATATTTAAAATAATAAAAAATTATTATTTTAATAATTTTTTATAATTCAATTTTATTTTCGGAAAGAGAATTTATATCGGTGAAGTAGATTTTGAAATAAAGGAATGATTTGTTCAAAAAAATTTAGAAACTTAAAGTTTGAGACTTCAAAATGAGTCTATCATCAGGGTAAACGCCAAAAAGTTAAATTGTATTTCAAAAATATTCTAAAAATATTTAAATAAGTTAAATATTTTAATTTGAGAGTTTAAACTTCTGTGATCCATATCATATTAAAATAATTTTTTTGGGAAATCACATAAGAAATTTTAGAACCAACGCATTTAAAACAACTGAATGTAGTTCATCATCGAACTACTGAATGTAGTTCATCATCATCGTGATGACGAACTACTGAATGATGATGAACTACATTAAGTAGTTCCAACCGCGTCATTTATTTTTAATATTACTAAATTATAAAATATTTTATAATATAAATTTATTTTATTTTTAAATTTATAATATATTTAGAAATTATATTATTACCGTTTAATATTTAATATTTAATATTTTTTATTAAAAAATCAATAAAAAAAAATTAAATTAAATATATTATTTATTTTATGTTAGATCTAAGACTTTGTGATCCATAATGTAGATTAGAGTCTTTTGGATTAATCACATCATTATGATTTTGTCTATGTTTCTAACCAACTACGTGGAGAAGCTAATCGATCACTTCCACCATAAGAAGTTGAGGGAGGCTATTGAAATTGAAAGGCATGCTGAGAATCTCAACAAAGATGATGGTTGGAAATTAAGTAAGAGCTAGACTCATACTCTCACCAGGTAATTTCTTTATGTGTTAAGGCTCTTATTGTTTTTAGTCTTTTTATTCCCATGTCTTTGTTTTTAATTTGCTTGTCCCTTTTTATTATTTTTCTTATTTTCTTTAATATTTTTATATTTATTATATATTATCTTTTTGATTTCAATAAATAATATATAATTTTTTTTTATTAAAAATTGTTATCGTTCACTCGTTAACCCAATAATTTCCTAATATATTTACTTTAAAATTTTATTGATTAAATTATTTTATTTTTAATAATTATTTAATTTTACTTAATAATAATATATATAATTTATTTATTTTTTATTTTTAAACCTCTTTCAATTAAAATTTTATGGTCTTTTTAACCCTATGATTTTCTGTTATATTAATTAAAAAAATTATTTTATTTTTATAATTATTTTGTTTTATTAATTAATAAAATTTCTTAACTATTAATTTTTTTTTAATTTTTTATTTTTCGTAATAACTAATCTACTAATTTTAATTTTGGGCAACGATGATGATGATGATGGTTAACGTCCACTGAGACAAATCTTTGGTCTATCGAACCCAAAGAAAAGACTTATTTAGTTTGATTTAAGATTTTATTCCTATGCTCAAAAAGCTTGGAGAGAAGCCTCCCGAGCTCACTATAATTTTGACATATTAAAAGGCTAGGAAGATCAGTATTGCAACAAAGATTATGAAATTGAGCTCTAATGTGGTTATACGCGGGCACTCTAAGAGGAAGTGATTTGCATCCTCGATGTTCATATTCTCACAGAGATGGCAGATCCTTTCCATCCATGGTGTTTTAGGAACTGTCCAACGACCTGTTTCACTATGAAGCTCATGAGAGTTCGTTCTAATCTTGGCTATATTAATTTTCTTCGAAAGCTAGTTAAAACAGAGATACTTTTGATCTTCTAGCAGGTCGATGACCTCCTTATAATATTCACTTTTAAATTTCATGATCTTTCTTCTACATCTAAATTTTTTCTTGAACTTAGAAGTAACAATTTTTTAATATTTATTAATGTTTTTCAATGCAACATTCTGCCTAATCTCCCAATTGTTTAACTATTTCCCTAATGTCTTTATAAATTAAACTCATTTAAGCCTTAGGGTTTTGGCTGAATTTAAAGCTAGTTTCACCGAGTCTATACTCTCCTATGCTATTGAGCTTGTGCTTTATAAATGGGGCCTAGTCATAGCTGTGCTCTCGATAGGGAAAGACCCACTTCTATAAGGAGAATAGGATAGGGTGTATTTCTTTTAATTTTAACGTTATACGTTATAAAATGCTTCTGGATTTGCTCAATATTTCTCCAGGATTCTCTAGAGATGTTGCAACCCCAAACCTCACATCCATATAAGATAACAGGAGTGACTAAAGCTTCAAAGAGGAATTTCTTTCTATCCCACATTATGAGGTTTTCTGTTTTACAACTATTTTCAAGACCAAAATAAGTTTTCCGCCCCCCATTAACCTTTTTCTGGATTTTATAGTTCCAGTTGAGCTTGTGATGAATATCAATTCCTAGGTACTTGTAAGAAGACACTTCCTCCAAGTTACTATTGTCATACATAAAATTAGCGTAAGTGTCCTTGTTGGATTTGATAATCATACCTTTTGTTTTGCTAGTGTTAACAAACATACCCATGGTAAAGTAGAAATATTTAAGAAGACTATGTTGCTTATCAAGTTTAGATGGGCACCTTGCGATAAGAACAATATCGTCATCATAGAGAAGAAGGATGATGTATCCCCACTATTTATTCATTAAGATCAATTAGCTTCTCCACCTTGTCCTCAGAATGAATCATAGTTTCTCCACCTTAGCATGAGAATTAATCACATTAACTAGTTCGAAAATTCGACTAGATTAATCCGAAAAACATTCATCTATATTTATTTGATTTTAAAAATTTCCTAAACTAAATAATTTTATAAATTTTAATCATTATATATTTTTTAAAATTTTCATAAAATATTATATTATATTTTTTTATATATATTAATTTCCATCACAATAACATCCATCAAAAAAATCATGCTTCCCCCAAAATAAATATATATATATAGATATATAAATAATTCCCTAATTAAACGACTTACATACCTACTTTTAAATTCCCTTGCTCTATATTAAATTTAGTCGAGAACTTAAAAGAAATTTGGATCGACTTTGGCCAAGGATGATAAAATATATATTTAATCTTTTTCTTTATTTACAAATTAATAACAAACAACTTTTTTACTTTCTTTCACTTTTGGGCATATTAATATATTTTATCACAATTCAGATTATTAAAAGAACATTAAATTTTAGCAAACTTTTATTATAAATATTTGGATATATTTAAAATTTAATTAAAAAAAAATATTTATTAACACTTTAAAATTTTTGATTAAATTTATTGTATTATTAGTATTTTATAAAAAAAAAAAAATTATTTTATTTGTATTATTAAAAACTTTTTTTAGTTGTGTAACAAATTTCTAATTCTATGATTTGAATTATTGTCAACATTCTTGTTGCAATTGTTTTTGTTGTTTGCCTCTATATCCTAAGAATATTTATAGTGTAGAAAGGATCTTTAAAATCAAAAGATATTATTGACAATCATTAATAAACTTATTCTTGGTTGTTTATTGGTCCATGTTATTGGGTAACGCATTATATTTACTCGCATGTTTTTATGTCTTAAATTGTATTCAAAGGTTTGATGAATCCCACTACTAATGGCTTAAGTGGCCAATGCCCACTTGATATGGCGGAATTGACCATATATAATGATTTTTTTTTTTAGCACAAGGGCTAGTTTTATAGTAAATTACTTCTATCTATTAAGGTACTTGCTTGTTCTTATTTGATGTCTCTCTCTAAGAAGGCATTATTTATGATCCTTTCATTGTGCTTAGTTCTAATATTTGCTATCAAAGCCTTATAGACATAAACTCCTTAGAAAGAGTGTCTTGGGCATGTATTGGATAATGAATCAAAGTGTAGATAGCCCCTTTAGTGAGAGTGGTTTAGGTTGTGTCTAAATACTAGATTAGGGCCACTTTGACCTAGAGTTTTAGCTAGTGATATTACTATGTGACATTGAGATTCGACAATGGGAATAATGAAAAGTAGTTAGCATGGTTGTGTTTTCAAGATTGGTAACAATGATCATTAATAGATTTATCCTTGGTTTTTTATTGGTTTATGTTATTGGGTAACACATGATATTCACTGAAGTTATTTTATGCTATGGTGTATCTTCTGAATACATTGCATAAACTGATTTGTTATACCAATGTTTCGAACCATCTACCAAGGTTCATTATCCAAAAGGTTATTTTATGTATTAAATATTATCCAAAATGCTTTAAGAATCCCACTATTAAATGCCTCAAGTGGCCAATGCCCACTTGATATGGTCAACTTCGCTAAATTGACAATAGATAATAAAAATTTATTTAGCACAAGGGCTAGTTTGCTTGGTTTATGTTTCAATATAGTAAATTACTTCTATATGTTTAAGTACTTGCTTTTTGTTGTTTGATCTCTTAGAATGATTTTCTTATGATCCTTTCATTTTTCTTAGTTCTAATACTTACTATAAAAATCTTAGGCAGAGACTCTTTAGTGAGAGTCTATTAGGCATTTCATGGATATTGAATCAAAGTGTAGTTAGACCCTTTAATGACAGTGGTTTAGGTTGTGTCTAAAAACTATATTAGAGCCACTTTGACTTAGAGTTATAGCTAGCGATAATACTATGTGACATTGATATTTAGTAATAATGGAAAGTAGTTAGCATAGTTGTATTCTCAAGATTGGGAGCAAGGATCGTAAATAGATTTAACAATGGTTGTTTATTGGTCCATGGTATTGGGTAACACATGACATTTACTAAAGTTATTTTATGTCTTAAATCCTATTCAAAGGCTTGAAGGATCCCACTACTAAATGCCTCAAGTGGCCAATGCCCACTTGATATGGTCAAATTAGCTTAATTGATCGTAGATAATGAAAATTTCTTTACCACAAGGGCTAGTTTTCTTCATTTTTGTTTCTATATATTAAATTGCTTCTATATGTTACTTTTTTTTGTTGTTTGATGTCTCTCTCTATGAAGACTTTATTTATGATCCTTGCATTGTGCTTAGTTCTAATATTTTTTATCAAAATATTATAGGCATAGACTCTTTAGTGAGAGTGGCTTAGGAATTTCTTGGATAATTAATCAAAGCTTAGTTATACCCTTTAGTGAGAGTGGTTTAGGTTGTGTATAAATACTAGATCATAGCCACTTTGGCCTAGAGTTTTAGCTAGTGATAATACTATGTAACATTGAGATTAGATAATGGGAATAATGGAAAGTAGTTACATGGTTTTGTTTCCAAGATTGGGAGAAAGGATCATTATTATATTTATCCATGATTGTTTATTGGTCCATGCTATTGGGAAATACATGATATTTACTAACACTTTTTTATGTCATAAATCTTATTCAATGGCTTAAAGAATCCCACTACTAAATTCCTCAAGTGGCCAATGCCCATTTGATATGGTCAACTTGGTCGAATTGACCATAGTGAAAATTTCTTTGCACAAGGGCTAGTTTTCTTGGATTCCGTTTCTATATAGTAAATTAATTCTAACTGTTTATGTTTTCTTGTTTGATTTCTCTCTCTAAGAAGACTTTCTTTATGATCCTTTCATTGTTCTTAGTTATAATATTTTCTATCAAAGTCTTATAGGCATAGACTCTTTAGTGAGAGCGGCTTAAGAACTTCTAGGATAATGAATCAAAGTGTAGTTAGACACTTTAGTGAGGGTGGTTTAGGTTGTGTCCAAGTAATAGATTAGAGACAATTTCACTTAAAATTTTAAAGCTAGTGATAATATTATGCGATATTGATATTTTATAATGGGAATAATAAAAACTAGTTAGCATGGTTGTGTTTTCAAGATTGGGAACAAGGATCATTAATAGATTTATCCTTTTTGTTTATTTTTCCATGTTATTCAGTAACACATGGTATTTAGTAATATTTTTTTGTCTTAAATCGTATTCAAAGGCTTGAAGAATCCCACTACAAAATGCCTCCAATGGTCATTTCCCACTTGATATGGTCAAATTGCCCGAATTGACCATAGATAATGACAATTTCTTTAGCACAATGGCTAGTTTTCTTGGTTTGGGTTTCTATCTAGTAAATTACTTCTATATGTTTAGGTGCTTGATTTTTATTTTTTGATGTATCTCTCTAAGAAGGATTTTTTTATGATCCTTTCATTTTTCTTAGTTCTAATATTTGCTATCAAAGACTTATAAGAATAGACTCTTTAGTGCAAGTGGCTTGGGAATTTCTTAGATAATGAATCAAAGTGTAGCTAGACCGTTTATTTAGAGTTTCTTAGGTTGTGTCTAAATACTATATTAGAGCCACTTTGACCTAGAGCTTTATTTAGTGATAATATTATGTGACATTGAGATAAGATAATGGGAATCATGGAAAGTAGTTAGGAAGGTTGTTTTTTGAAGATTGGGAGCAAGGTTATGGAAGTGGATCTCCATACTATGTTGTCTCATCAATGAAAATTATGGAGATAGTAATGTTTGGCCATCTACATTTTTTCATTTTTGGATAGTTATCATCGTAAATGGTACTAAATGCACTTGTGGAAATACTGAGACCCATTTTATTAATATTCGGATTGGGTTTTGAAAGAAGTCACTTAACCTTGCATTGCTAGAAATATGTGAAAATAATGTATACTATGTTCAAGATGAGGCTCAATGACATGTTGTTTCCATTTCCTTGTTGACTATCAAGTTGCAGATGAGTCACATTGTGAAAAAATAGAATTATACAATTGTTGGTCATTGTCAAAACATGGTTTTTGTAATTCTTTTCCGTATAATTTTATTTGTATGCTAAGTGAAGTCCCAAAATGTTATCTTACATTAGGGAGATATGCATCTTTGAAATCGAAATAGGGTTATAGGAGCTTCTAAAGTTATCAATGTGTTTTTTGGTTGAAATGTATGCTTGGTTCGAGACAAAATTTCAATATGATGAGGATACAAGTCAAATGGGAACAACCTTGAGGTTAATCTAAGGAATTATTAATGTTACCGACTACGTGTAATGTCCTTATTAGTTGTTTAGGCCACCATGTTGTAGTGGATGCATTGATTAAAGGAGAATGGCAAACTTACACTAGAAAATTTGGCAGAAATTCCGAAAGCCAATTCGTCGCTATTCCGACACATAGTCGTCGCAAGAGTGACAGTTCGAGGGCGGACAAACCGTGGTTTTTCATGCCGTCGTAGTTCCGACGCACGTAAAAAGTGGCGCACTATCGACACTTCTTCCGTCGCTTCCGAACAAGCGTCACTCTTCCGACGTCTCACAAACCGTCGTGCCTCTGACGTTTGTAAACTGTCGCACTTCCGATGAAATGTGGTTCGACATTTGGAACGTCGCTCTTCCGACGCTTGTAAACGATCGCAATTCTGACCCAACGTGGTCCGACGTTTTGGACGTCGCTCTTTCGACGTCTGTAAGATGTCGCAATGCCGACGATATGTGGTCTGACGTTTGGAACGTCGCTCTTCCGACGTTTGGAACGTCGCTCTTCCGACATTTAGAACGTCGCTCTGCCGACGTTTGTAATCTGTCGCAATTCCGACGAAATGTGATCCAACGTTTTTATACTGTCTCTCTTCCGACATTTCTAGGTTGTCGCAGTTCCGACATCTACAAGGCGTCGGTAGACCGACGGAGGGTTCAATTTAAAAAAAAAAAAAAGTGAAACTTTAAAAGACGAGAAACGTTCTTTTGAATATATTATATGAAGTAAAACAGTCCATGAAGTCATTACATTTTCACATCTGAAGATTGGAACCCAAATATCCATCCAGAAAAGTGGAAGTCCCACCCGAGACAATGATAGAAAAATACCCCATGTCACATACAGGGACATGATATAAAACCCAGTAACGGTCCACATGGAGATTATCGACAATCTGAGAAAGCATCCAAATATTCCCAAGGCATCTATAAGAAAGTGAAATAGCAGTATGTAGAATAGTAAAACAACAGATAGAGTACCGACGTCCATTGTTCCAAATACAAATTAAAGTACCCAAAATCCTTGAATAGAGAAAAACGCTAATCATGTGAGGAGTGTGATATGTCCAAAATATAAAAAGACCATCAGACTATAGCAATAAACCAACAACATAGACCAGCATAGCTAGTTTTGAAGGCAGAGTGATAAACATTAATCAATTTTTTTCACAAGAGAAAAAATGTTGTTTTGAATATATTATATGAAGTAAAACAGTCCATGAAGTCATTACATTTTCACATCTGAAGATTGGAACCCAAATATCCATCCAGAAAAGTGGAAGTCCCACCCCAGACGGTGATAGAAAAATACCCCATGTCACATACAGGGACTTGATATAAAACCCAGTAACGGTCCACATGGAGATTATCGACAAATCTGAGAAAGCATCCAAATATGCCCGAGGCATCTATAAGAAAGTGAAACAACAGTATGTAGAATAGTAAAACAACAAATAGAGTACTGATGTCTATTAGCGCTCAAATATACCTTAGGCTGAAATAAGGTAAAACTCAAGGCTACATCAAACCACGCTCAGCCTCGTAGCTAGCCCTACGAGGACAGGAGAGGGCTCTCTCCGGGTCTATCTCGGCAAAAAGTCTTCAAAGGGGCTGAGATAACTTATAATGAACAAGGAATATTGATTTTAGGCTAGTAAAGAAATAGGAAAGTTTGATTTTGATTTTTTGGGTTTTTGTTGGAGAAATGGGAAAAACAATTTTTGGGTCCGGGGATAAGGCCAGATCTTTGCAGAATTCGAGTTGGGGCGAGGTAGGTAATAGTCTTGATGCTTTTTTACTAAGTGTATGGATAGATCAGAATGAAAAGGAGCTGAAGAGGGCAAGGGAGAACATGGATCCTCTCCAAACAGGCGAAAACATGTAAAACTAAACAAATTCAAAGGCAGAGCACTGAAATCAATGGATTCAACCTCGTTTACTCATTCATTTATTTTCAGAAGCATAAGAAGGGAATGGCATACATTAAACATGAAATAACTTACAATAAACTGAGAGAAAACACCATCAAGAACTGAAAGCCACAAGAATCCCAACAGGTGCTGCAAAACCTCTGATCTTTCCTTAGCCAAAATATGAAAAATATGTACAATAGTGTGCCAAAATCTTTCCCAAGAGTCCAACCTATAGAATGTCTCAAAAATTACATCATATAGGCCTCCTAACCCCTTCCCACACCTCTAGGGGTCGAATTCCTCCTTCTAGGAGCAGTTCCAACTAATTCTAAACAAAGAACTAGAAAATAGGCATCTAAACAACTTGCCTCTAAAAGGGAGGAAACTGATTCTTACATCTAATTTTTACTTTTTTAGGAGTGAATCATCTAGAATAGGTAAAAGTGAGTCAAAGTTACATGCCAACAATCAATTTACATCATGATAACTCAAAAATTTCATCCACAAGCAAAACTGGTTCAACTGGCCGAAATTCTGAGCTGGAAGGTGAAAAATTGACCAAAAATCCATATGCGTAGCGCCCCTGAGCCATACGCGTAGCGCGCCTTTCAGCCTAATTTTGGGGCACTTCCTGACATCCAAATTGAGCTCATGATAGCTAGTTGGAAAGCCCTGGATGTTGGATATCCAACCCAAGTAGAATTTTCCATTTTCGAGCTCATTTTCCCCTCCAAAACTTTATTCTCCTAGAAGTACTTCCTGCTGGTGCAAAAGGTGGCAGCAAGGTGGTTTTCATGGTGTTTTTGGGCCTTTTGATCATCCAGAACTTGATGAAATGCTTCGGAAATACTTGAGCATGCATAACTTACCATGAAAAACCCATAAATATAAATTTTTCCTTCAGCAAGTGTCCCAAACAAAAGCGAGCACGTCGACGCGCTACTCGTATAGCTGAAAAATCTGTTTTTGGACCAAAATATTTCAAAATGACAAAAATTTCTCCGAATTTTCTCAAATTTGGAGTGAAGACACTCCATCATGTATCATGTCCAGCCAACGAAGCCTCGGCCAAAATCCAGAGTGGATCAGGCCTTTTCCGCGGTTTTAGTGCTCTGCTCAACCTCCTCTTCAGAATCTTCATTTTTGCTTTGCAGACATGCATGCAAGCCCAATAATGACCTTTCATGTGACGAAGCATGTCTTTCTCTCTATTGGCCTTTGACAACAAATTCTCCAGATGAATTTTAACATGCGTGAGTTCAGTCTCTCGCTCAACTGGTGTCATATCACCAGGTCTCTTCCGGGCCAATTGTCAATCCTCACAGATTCGCCGCAGCTCATAAAGTGTGTGCTCATCCTCTAGTTGTTTGTTACGCTGCTCCAGGTAGTTTATCACCCACTGAGCCCTCTACAATTTCTCTTTCAGCGTGTCATTCTCGGCCTTTTGCTCCTGGATGATCTCTTTCAGCTTCGAACTAGGAGAGCTCGCATCAACATCAATGATCGTGAAATCCATGTCCCGGCCTCCTGATGGGCCCTCATCATGCATGGGCCTCTTGCCTCTATCCTGGATCTGTACCTGTGCTGAAGAAGAAGGCGAGACCCCTTCCACATCATGTGGATATAATACTCGCTCTGCTGATGGAGTCAACGAGACCCCTTCCACCCCGGGTGGAGATAGTACTCGTCGTGTAGCTGCAAATAAGGCCCTGTGGCCTCGCTGGTATGTCACATATAATGGAGCACTGATATGCTCAATCTCAGGGATGTCCGGCTGATGTGAAGGCTCTCTCTCATCATGAACTACCTCGGGAGGCAGCTGTGGCACTGTGAAGAAGTCACGGGAGATGAAATCCTCCCAAGTAATGCCCTGCTGTGTCAACTGATGTACCACTACGATCTTGATCAGCGCGTAATGATATATACTTCTATGCTGCTGTGCTGGGGTCTTCTTCTGTACAAAAATCATCATCCTCTCTATGTTGCGATACATGAAGTACGGAATGTTCATCATACGTACCCTCGTGAAATGCATCAACAAACGGACATGGTACACATAGAGACACGAGAATCTGCCCTCGCAACTGAAATACCGAATGATGAGTTTCATCAGTGGTGCAAACTCATCCTTCAGGAATCTAAAAGGAAAAACCCTGCTCAGATGCCTCATATACACAGGTTTGATGTATGGCTCATAGTGGAATTTCTCTAACTGCTGACATTTGTTCCATTCCTCTCCTATATTTGGTATCCCGGTGGCCTGAGCAATAGTCTCTAGTGACAGAATGAAATCTACTCCGGCGAGGTTTACACGGCCATCATGTAAATGTAGAACAAATAGACGAGCCAGTTCACGATGATGCTGGGTTTGTGAAATCATCTCACAGTATTGGAAACATGACTGATGCTTAAAACAATTTATTGCAAGCGGGCAAGCCTGCAATTGAGCCAAAGAAGTAGGCTCCTCCCTGAGATGCTTACCACCTTTGCCACCTTTGTGAGACCTCCGTGGCACATTACCTTCTGCTGTGGAATCACTGTCATACTCCTGCTCATAAACTGAATCCGTCTCTGACATGGCTTTGAAAACAAGATGTCTGCAATATGTATGTTGATATAGGTGTAGTGAAGTCAAAAGTTTCAATGTATTCTAAAAACCCAAATATGTTGCATATGTACCAAAGCATCATAAGAAAATAAGTCACAGTGGTAATAGCTCTGTTTAGTGGATTGGCATAAAAATAGTCTCTGCTTTGATCACAAGGGAATTTGACAAATGAGCAAAAAGTGTAATGTAATGTGCAGCCTTTGTAATACTGGCTAAAATTTGTCAAAAGGGAAAATGAGTATGAGACTGTGTTTGTCAATGGGAAATGGGACACAATGTGAAATTGACCATAGTGGAACAAATAGCAATGACAGTGGTAATATAATGGCGATAACAGCAGTGGTGAAATGACAAACTGAGAGCGTGAGGGCAGTTTCACTTTGACAATAGATGCATAGGTATATATATCAACCATACAAGCTGGGAAATTCTTCACAAGGCCATCAACATGTATTCAAAACCCTAAGGAATGAATCTGCTATGAACATAGGGTTTCACCTCTCCACATCAAATACACTAATTTCCCCACTTCAAAAACACCATAACCCTATTCAAAAATCACTGAGCAATGATGGAGAACCTACTTGGAAGCCGATTAAGGCGTTTGGGCATGAACTCGGACGCAAAGGCAAAAACAATTTTGGCCCTGAGACTGTATGGGTAGCGCGCCTACCCAACGCGTAGCGCACAGCAAGTGCGTAGTGCCTGTGGTTTTTAACACTGGCTGGGGATGTTATATGCGTAGCGCACCCTATATGGGTAGCGCGCCTCCTCTGCGCATAGCGCGCACCTCCAATGACTGTCCACAACTTTGCAAAACACGATTTCGGCCTTCAACATCACCAGCGCGATTTCTGCCTTGAGGATTCGTGCAAATGAATTGTTTACCATGGTTTATATGTGAAGAAAATATCTCATAAAATCAGATTTGATTTTAAATTTACTCCATGACCCACTTTTATAATGTTTGACACTTTGTCATTCGATCACTTAATACAATACTGTTCTTTGGCTTTTTCACTACTTTTCTGAATCTTGGACTGATGATACCTTGTTGTTTTTTGTAGGGATTTGGCATTTGAATTTGGAAAAGATCAGAGGCTTGCTCTGAAACTGTATGGTGAAATAAATACAATTATTACAAAAAAAATGAAGTTTGACAATTTCTAGTTCCAAAACAGAGTTTTGGACTAGAAATGTCTTCAAATGTTTTTGATAATAAAAACGTGAAATAGAAATATTTTGAAACCAACCTCATGGCCTGTGGGCTTTTATTACATGTATGCAAAGGACTGAAAACCCTAGACTCTAGGACTAAAGACTCTTTTTAACGAAACTAATCATTTATGACAATGAATGCAATGACCATGAACTTCAGTGATTTTTGAGGAATTTTAATTAGCCCTGCAGGTACAAGCATGAGGAAACACAAGACAACTAGACCCCCTCGTCAGTCAATGGCATGCTCCTAGCGAAATGCAACGAAGTGGAACGAGCGAGACACCTAAGAATGATATGCAAAAAGCGAACTGATCTCTGACGGAGGGCTGTAAGGACCGACTCTAACATTGGCTCCAATGGGGATGGTGGCTCCGAGGAGATGCCAAGAATGGAAGATCTCTGGGGGAGTCAGACAGTGCCTTCATCCATTGGGCGATGGAGTCATTATTTCAACAGATAACACAAAACTTTTGATACATTTATTGACTGCAAATTTGACTGAAAAGCGACTGAAAATTGACCAAAACTAACTCGACTCTAAAACTGAAAAGACTGATAAAACTGTCTTGACAAACTTCAAACCAACCAACCTCCATCTCCAGAATTATAGCCTTCGCTCCGGGCCCCAGACTGAAGATGAGAGATCAGTACACACTTGCAATAAAACAGAAGTAAAATGATATATACAATGATGATGAAATCAGCAGAAAATACTCAGAAGTGGTATCGCTTTAGCAGTCGACCATTGATCGGCCCTCCAGGACAATCATCTCCATTCATTTCCTTGAGAAGAAAATCGTTTTGACCACGATACGCTACAATCTTAAAAGGACCCTTCCATAAGTTTTCAAATTTGTCGTGCTTTCCCTTATCTTCATTCCGAGCATCCCACTTCAAAACCACCTCATCTAGCTGAAACTTATCTTCTTTTACCTTCCTGTCATAAATCTTCTTGATGCACTCCTGCAACTTGAAAGTATTTTGAAATACCTCCTCCCGTGTCTGCTGTAAATGAATCATCTGATTAATCCTTCGCTGCATGGGATCTTCCTCACTACCAGCCTCCTGAAGCAATTTGACTACCAGGACAGCAAGCGAAGTAGGAAAAACCGTGTCTATCCCGTACACCAACTCGAAAGGAGACATGCCAATAGACTTTTTCTGACTTACCCTATCAGCCCACAGTGCATTCACTAATTTCTTGTGCCAGCCCTTTTTATTGATTTCAAGCAATTTCTTAATGATATTCACCAAGGACTTATTTGAAGATTCCACCAAGCCATTTCCTTGCAGATGGTAGGCAGTCGAATGTCCCAAGCTGATATTGTACTTATAGAAAAATTCAACCATCCTCTTAGACTTGAAGGCCGCTGCATTATCTGTGATTATCTTACTAGGACACCCAAAACGTGACAGAATATTGTTTTCAAGAAAAGAGATAATTACCGCATCCGTGGCCTATCGAGTGGGAATCACCTCGATCCATTTCGTGAAGTAGTCCGTAGCTGTCAATATCCATCTATGCTATCCGGAAGATGTTGGGTGGATTTCCCCGATGAAATCCAATCCCCACTGCTATAATGGTGCACTAACTTCAATTGGTTTGAGAGGCAAAGGCTATAGTTTCTGCTTCCCTTCGAAAATTTGGCATTCGTGACAATTCTTAACAGCCTTGTATACATCTGAAAACAAAGAAGGCCAATAGTAACCTGCCCTTAGAATATTATTCGTTGTGGTTTTCCAAAACAAATGGCCGCCACAGTCTCCTCTATGAAAGTCCTCTAAAACTCTTTTGGCTTCCTCCTCTACCAAACAATTCAATAACATTCCACCAGGGTCTTTCCAATACAATGCAGAATTCAGTATGCAAAATTTTGCAGCTCTCAACTTCAATGTTCTACTCTTATTTCTAGGCATCCCGAGAGGTGGAGATAAATTCTGAAGTACGTATAAGATGTCAGCATACCAAGGGGAAGAAACAAAAATATCAGATACCTGAACTGACGTACTCTCCTCATCTTCATCGGACATGGCAGCGATCAAATTTATATCTAGAGCATGCATATTTGTTTCATCCATGAGCTTAGCGAGTCCTTGTCCTTTGATCAGCTTGGTCGGTTTAATCTCCACATCGTATTCTAACAACGCAGCGATCCACTTACCTCTTCTTCCTTCTGGATCTGCCTTTACCAAAACATCTTTAACTGCTGCGTTAGGAACATATGCTATAATGTGGGAATGAAGTATATACACACAGAAGTCTTTCAAGGCCTTTACAAGCGCAAGTGCTTGTTTCTCAATAATATTGTATTTCAATGCTCCGTCCCTTATAATCCGACTGAAAAATGCAATGGGCTTCTCAACTCCATCTCTTTTCTGCATTAAAACAGCTGCCAAAGTGTGCTCAGAAGCAAACGAAAACAAAATGAAGTCCTGTGTGTAGTCCGGGCTGATTAAAATAGGGGCTGAAGAAAGAGCTATCTTTACCAAATTGAATGATTTCACCGCCTCTTCTGTCCACCTTACCTGACTGTCCTTTTTCAGCATATTCGTGATTTCTCTAAGATGCTCAGCAAGATTTGGAATAAAACGACGCAGAAAATTCATTTTACCATTAAAGGACTGTATTTCTTTCTTGTTCCGGGGCTGTTCAATCTGCTGTATGGCTTCAACACGTGCAGGGTCAACACGGATGCCATCTTTCGATATGATGTGGCCAAGTAGCTTGCCTTCATCCATGGCAAAAAGACTCTTTTTCGGATTCAGCGAAATGCCATATTTTCTGCACTTCTGGAAAACAACTTTCAAATGATATAAATGTTCTTCATCAGAATTTGAAAACACAGTTAAATCATCAAGGTAAACAACCAAAAATACATCTTTCTCGTTGGTGAAATCCATGTCCATTGCACGCTGAAAAGTGGCACCTGCATTCTTCAAACCAAACGGCATTTTTGCATAATGAAACGTTCCCCATGGAGTGGTGAACGCAGTCTTGTCACGATCATCTTCATGCACTAAAATTTGATTATATCCTGAACAGCCGTCGAGTAGTGACATCCTTGATGCTCCAACTACTCGCTGCAATATATGGTCCATTTTTGGCAGCGGATAATTGTCTTTTAATGATACCTTATTCAAATTTCTGAAGTCGATACATAAACGGATCTCACCTGTTTTCTTTCTTACGGGAACCAAATTTGATATCCAATCTGAAAATCGGATAGGCACAATGATTCCTGACTTATACAACCTGTTTACCTCTTTTTCAATCGATGGTAGCAGCTTTGGATTGATTCTCCTCAACTTTTGACGAAAAGGCTTCTGATTTGGTTTAATGGGGATGGTATGCTGAATGATATTAGTATCATATGTTTTTAGATTTGAGTAATCCCACGCAAAAGCATCGGAAAATGAAGACAACAATTTCACATACTCTGCCTTTACCTTTGGTGACAATGACTTTGATAACTTTACCATCTTGGGATTCTCAGTTGTCCCAATGTTTACCTCTTCAACACCTTTTTCAGTCGGCCTCAATGTTGGTTTGCGGGCTACATCATCTTGGTCAAAGAGTTCCTCCAAAGGAATCAATCCCTTAGGAATGATGTTATCCTTAAGTTGCAGTACTTCCATTTGATTTATTTGTATATCATCATTACCATCATCATGTTCTGTATCTATGGAGGTGTTACCCTCATTCAGCAGAAAATCACTAATCTCCTCGTCATCCTAAAAGACTTGCCAACATCGCTGATTGTCTGGAACGGTGGGGCGGTGTTTCACATGAATCTCGAACTTGTTGCTGGAATTCATTGGAATTTTTAAATTGCTTGCTGCCTTAGCAAGTCCATCAGCAACACCATTTTGTATGCGAGGCACACATGTCAAGGTATGATCAGAAAATAACTTCAGAATATCTAAAACTACATTACGGTAAGCCCTCATGCGAGGATGCTTGGCCTGAAACTCACCCTTAACCTGCTTTATCACCAACTCTGAATCACCATAGACTGCAATCCTTTTCGCTTTCATCTTTCTAAGAATCTTAAGGCCAGCAATTAGAGCCTCATATTCCGCTTCATTATTAGAACAGTCAAATGCCAGCTTGTAGGAACACACTCTCACATTGCTTGGAACTTTATCCGGAGCGGAAAATGGACTACGAATCGAAACACCAATTCCAGCACTGTCACTACCCACTGCGACATCAAAATCCATGGTCCAAAGACCATCTTCATCGTCCTCTAAATGCTGAAATTGCGCCAGCTCTGTTTTTTCTGTTTGCTGCCCATTGTCTTTAGCTGATTGCTCCACAGTAGTTTGTTTTTCTCTTCTTTCCTTTTGCAGAACTTCTCTAAAATTCTCAGTGATTTCTGGTATATCTTCCGCCTGAACTAATTGACTATCTATATCATTAAAACTATCAGCAAGCAACACAAACGACTCTAAGTCGGTATGTACATAATTTATAGGATGATTGATTGGCTTCTCTTTGCTGGTTATCATGTATTTCATCTTCTGCTCTCGATATAACTTTCTCATTTGACCGAAGACTGGAATTGTCGCATAAGAGAAATCTAACTGTAGTGTACCTTTCAACTTTGCTCCCCAAGATCTAGAAAGGAGCATCCCAAATCGCGGGGGAATGTCCGCCACAACCACATCCATCAAGACATTCTTCGCTGGAATTTGATCTAAGCTTACAACCAAATCTTTGATGAGTCCGATACACCTCACACGGCTGGAATCAAATGAATACAAATCATGATATTTTCTTGTAATGTCTAGTCCCAACTTTTCCATGATCGCCTTTGGCATCAAATTGTGCGAAACACCCGAATCGAACATGGCATTGTGCAATACATATTCATGCAACCTCAAACTGATATAAAAGGGAGGAACATCACTGTTATGGGACTCACCATCTAATGCAGGCCCGAAAATCAATTCTGGCTGATCATCTTCAACATTTACCGTGTCAAACATTGGATCAAAATTCAGAATTTTGGAGACTTGACCACGGTAGCTGCTGTTCTTCATGATTTATGTCAAAGGAATAGATATTTTTAATTTGGAAATTTCATTTTCCAAACTAAATTCTGAAACTCTTTCGACTTATTTGACCGAAACTTCCTTCTTTTCAGCCTTATCCTTCATTATACTTGACTGATTTACCTTTTCTGCTGATGATACTTTACTAGCTGCGGGATCAATTGTCTCTTTTCCTTTCTTCTATGGTATGGGTGAATCCGTCTTCGGTGCTGAAACTTCTTTTCTTTTCTGAATTGGATTTATGGGCACATCTCTATTTCTCAATGAGTATTGCTTCTGTTGAGCGGACAAAGCATTCAAATATCCTCTTTGGTAATCATCTGATTCTTCCTCTAAATCTGCATCATTTGCTAAGATGAAATCTTCATCTTTCTATGCAGCTGAACTTTCTCCATATTCTTCATCCTCAGTAATGTAAATAGGCAGATCATTGGGAGTAAAGAAATGGTTTTGCTCACCTACTACATCATCATCATCGTCTGAATCTTGACTCACAAAATTCTGCAAAAGAGGAGTTTTAATCTGCTGTTGGGCTGCCGGCTCTTGTGCTCTCTGTTCACGCTGCTTAATTCTGAATTGTGGCTACTGATGGCCACGGTAGTTTGGATTACGAATCTGCGTTTCTGGTTTATCAAGGTTCATTCTTTTGAACATTTTTTCCATCTCACGAAGCCAGGGCGGTTCTGATGCAGATGTGGAAGCCTCTTCCTTTATAGTCACTCTTTTCTCGGCTTTCAACCGGGCTCTCTTATCATTCAGATTCGCCTCAACACTAACAGCAATCTTCTGCATATCTTCTAAGGTAGGCGGATCTCTGTCTCGTAGTGAATAAGCCATCTCCGGATCAAAACCATCCGGGAATTTAAGAAGAGCTGACTTTTTAGATGGTCTTAAGTCATCTGGAATTTCATTATACACTATATTGAATTTGATAATATAATCCTGAACGAACTCACCAGGATTACGCTTGATGCTGGTATACTCGAAAGTGATTTGCAACGGATCTTTCTTCATCTCCCACCGGTCTAGAAACTGATTCTAAAGTTCATGTAATGTGTTGATACTCCTGGCCTGTAAAGCTCTGAACCATTTACGAACCTCTCCTCCAAAAGTCTGGGCAAACAATCTCATTGAAACATTTTCTGCATCAACTTCATGTAGGTCCAAAAAGTCTGTCATTCGGACAATATGCTGCTGAGCTAATATACTCTGTGGTGTGCCATCGAATATAGGAATCTTGCTCTGGTAATTAGCAGGCATAGGATCCAAATTGGTCGGCAAAGCAAGAGGGGAAAATCTGGCAGCCATGACTCTTGGTGGATTTATAAACTGCTGTCTCGGAGAAACAGGAGGAATAGGAGCAGTAGGTGAACGAGGTGTATGTGGTGGAGACGGAGGAGAAACTACTGCTGATTGCTGATCAAAAATCTCAAGCTGAACGGGAATGGTAGGGATAAAGGAAGGTTCAGTGGGAATCCGAGAACTAGATGCAACTTCAGATGGTCCAAGAGTTTGTGAAGCAGATTCAATGAATTCGGGAATGTTGGTAGCCACGATGGAATTTTGCAGATTCAGAATATAATTGTCGATAGATCTATTTGCTTGCTCAACTTCTAAATATTTGATGAACTCAGGATTAATAACGGTAGAACCAATGGCACTTTCGGATTTGGTTTCAAACAATGATAACTCAAACTGATCGTCAAACTCAATATCATCAATGTATTCAAAAACAGTGGGGTATGAGTGAGATTTGACCAAAGGAATAATAGGAGCTTCTCGACGAAAAATTCTTGGGATTAGGTTGGGGTTTTCATATACTGGAGGCGGATTTGGATCAGGATTTGATCTGGTATGCCTTTTTGAAACCAGTGTATTGATCTACTTGGGAAAATTTCAAAGGACAAAATTGAATATTTTCAGCCTATCGACTTCTAGACTCAATCATCCAAAGGTCTAGAACGAACAAGTATACTGGGGTGATTTGCAAATCAAGTGCTGCATTCACAAGCTAACCGGAGATCGACTGAAGCAGCTTTTATCTACTTCCGCTTATGCATGGCAAAAGCATTTTGAAAGCTACCTGGCGTGACTTCAGACTCTGTCTAAGACTCATGAAACAAACACATCAACAAGGCAACCATTGAGATTTTTTTCCCCAGTATGGTCGCCACTATGTTAGCGCTCAAATCTACCTTAGGCTGAAATAAGGTAAACTCAAGGCTACATCAAACCACGCTCAACCTCCTAGCTATCCCTACGAGGACAGGAGAGGGCTCTCTCCGGGCCTATCTCAGCAAAAGGTCTTCAAAGGGGCTGAGATGACTTATAACGAATACTGATTTTAGGCTAGTAAAGAGATAGGAAATTTTGATTTTGATTTTTTGGTTTTTTGTTGAAAAAATGGGAAAAACAATTTTGGGTCCAGGGATAAGGCCATATTTTTGCAGAATTCGAGTTGGGGCGAGGTAGGCAGTAGTCTTGATGCTTTTGATCAGGTGTATGGATGGATCAGAATGACAAGGAGCTGAAGAGGGCAAGGGAGAACATGGATCCTCTCCAAACAAGCGAAAACATGTAAAACTAAACAAATTTAAAGGCAGAGCACTGAAAACAATGGATTCAACCTCATTTACTCATTCATTTAGTTTCAGAAGCATAAGTAGGGAATGGCATAAATTAAAAATGAAATAACTTACAATAAAATGAGAGAAAACACCATCAAGAACTGAAAGCCACAAGAATCCCAATAGGTGCTGCAAAACCTTGATCTTTCCTTAGCCAAAATATGAAAAATATGTACAATAGTGTGCCAAAATCTTCCCCAAGAGTCCAACCTGTAGAATGTCTCAAAAATTACATCATATAGGCCTCCTAACCCCTTCCCACAACTCTAGGGGTCAAATTCCTCCTTCTAGGAGCAGTTCCAACTAATTCTAAACAAAGAACTAGAAAATAGGCATCTAAACAACTTGCCTCTAAAAGGGAGGAAACTGATTCTTACATCTAATTTTTACTTTTTTAGGAGTGAATCATCTAGAATAGGTAAAAGTGAGTCAAATTTACATGCCAACCATCAATTTACATCATGATAACTCAAAAATTTCATCCACAAGCAAAACTGGTTCAACTGGCCGAAATTCTGAGCTGGAAGGTGAAAAATTGACCAAAAATCTATATGCGTAGCGCGCCTGAGCCATATGCGTAGCGCGTCTTTCAGCCTGTTTTTGGGGCACTTCCCGGCATCCAAATTGAGCTCATGATAGCTCGTTGGAAAGCCCTGGATGTTGGCTATCCAACCCAAGTGGAATTTCCCAATTTGGAGCTCATTTGCCCCTCCAAAACTTCATTCTCCCAGAAGTACTTCCTGCTGGTGCAAAAGGTGGCAGCAAGGTGGTTTTCATGGTGTTTTTGGGCCTTTTGATCATCCAGAACTTGATGAAATGCTTCGGAAATACTTGAGCATGCATAACTTACCATGAAAAACCCATAAATATAAAGTTTTCCTTCATCAAGTGTCCCAAACAAAAGCGAGCGCGTCGACGCGCTACTCGTATAGCTGAAAAATCTGTTTTGAGACCAAAATATTTCAAAATGACAAAAATTTCTCCGAATTTGCTCGAATTTCGAGCGAAGACCCTCCATCATGTATCATGCCCAGCCAACGAAGCCTCGGCCAAAATCCGGAGTGGATCAGGCCTTTTCCGCTGTTTTAGTGCTCTGCTCAACCTCCTCTTTAGAATCTTCATGTTTGCTTTGCAGACATGCATGCGAGCCCAATAATGACCTTTCATGTGATGAAGCATGTCTTTGTCTCTATTGGCCTTTGCCAACAATTTCTCCAGATTAATGTTAACATGCGTGAGGCAAGAATCTCAATTAGCCGGTGTCATATCACCAGGTCTCTTCTGGGCCAATTGTCGATCCTCATGGATTCGCCGTAGCTCATAAAGTGTGTGCTCATCCTCTAGTTGTTTGTTACGCTGCTCCAGGTATTTTATCACCCACTGATCCCTCTGCAATTTCTCCTTCAGCGTGTCATTCTCGGCCTTTTGCTCCTGGATGATCTCTTTCAGCTTCGATCTAGGAGAGCTCGCATCAACATCAATGATCGTGAAATCAGTGTCCCGGCCTCCTGAAGGGCCCTCATCATGCATGGGCCTCTTGCCCCTGTTCTGAAACTATACCTGTGCTGAAGAAGAAGGTGAGACCCCTTCCACATCATGTGGAGATAATACTCGCTCTGCTGATGGAGTCAACGAGACCCCTTCCACCCCGGGTGGAGATAGTACTCGTCGTGTAGCTGCAAATAAGGCCCCGTGGCCTCGCTGGTATGTCACATACAATGGAGCACTGATATGCTCGATCTCAGGAATGTCAGGCTGGTGTGAAGGCTCTCCCTCATCATGAACTACCTCGGGAGGCGGCTGTGGCGCTGTGAAGAAGTCACGGGAGATGAAATCCTCCCAAGTAATGCCCTGCTGTGTCAACTAATGTACCACTACGATCTTGATCAGCGCGTAATGATATATACTTCTATGCTACTGTGCTGGGGTCTTCTTCTGTACAAAAATCATCATCCTCTCTATGTTGCGATACATGAAGTACAGAATGTTCATCATACGTACCCTCGTGAAATGCATCAACAAACGAACATGGTACGCATAGAGACGCGAGAATCTGCCCTCGCAACTGAAATACCGAATGGTGAGTTTCATCAATGGTGCAAACTCATCCTTCAGGAATCGAAGAAAACCCCCGTCATGCTCCATACACCCGGTGCTCTGGATGTATGGCTCATGCGGGAATTTCTCTAACTGTCGACGTTTGTTCCATTCCTTTCCCATATTTGGTGATCCTGGCTCGAGCACAGTCTCAAAAACATTGAATGAAATCTACTCCGCAAGGTTTACACGGCTGCATCATGTAATGTGCGCCATGTTAGAAAGTGCTAAAATTTTTCAAAGGGGGAAAATGAGTACAGAGACTGTGTTTATTAATGGGAAATGGGACACAAGGTGACAATGACCACAAAGAAACAAATAATGACAAGAAGACATGGCGATAATAAAGTGGTGAAATGACAAACCGAGAGCGTGAGGGCAGTGACACTTTGACAATAGATGCATAGGTATATATATCAACCATACAAGCTGGGAAATTCTTCACAAGGCCATCAACATGTATTCAAAACCCTAAGGAATGAATCTGCTATGAACATAGGGTTTCACCTCTCCACATCAAATACACTAATTTCCCCACTTCAAAAACACCACAACCCTGTTCAAAAATCACTGAGCAATGATGGAGAACCTACTTGGAAGCCGATTAAGGTGTTTGGGCATGAACTCGGACGCAAAGGCAAAAAAAATTTCGGCCCTGAGACTGTATGGGTAGCGCGCCTACCCAACACGTAGCGCGCAGCAAGTGCGTAGCACCCGTGGTTTTTAACACTAGCTGGGGATGTTATATGCGTAGCGCACCCTATATGGGTAGCGTGCCTCCTCTGCGCGTAGCGCGCACCTCCAATGATTGTCCACAACTTTGCAAAACACGATTTCGGCCTTCAACATCACCAGCGCGATTTCTGCCTTGAGGATTCGTGCAAATGAATTGTTTACCATGGTTTATATGTGAAGAAAATATCTCATAAAATCAGATTTGATTTTAAATTTACTCCATGACCCACTTTTATAATGTTTGGCACTTTGTCATTCGATCACTTAATACAATACTGTTCTTTGGCTTTTTCACTACTTTTCTGAATCTTAGACTGATGATACCTTGTTGTTTTTTGCAGGGATTTGGCATTTGACTTTGGAAAATATCAGAGGCTTGCTCTGAAACTGTATGGTGAAATAAATACAATTATTACAAAAAAAATGAAGTTTGACAATTTCTAGTTCCAAAACAGAGTTTTGGACTAGAAATGTCTTCAAATGTTTTTGATAATAAAAACGTGAAATAGAAATCTTTGAAACCAACCTCATGGCCTGCGGGCTTTTATTACATGTATGCAAAGGACTGAAAACCCTAGACTCTAGGACTAAAGACTCTTTTTAACGAAACTAATCATTTATGACAATGAATGCAATGACCATGAACTTCAGTGATTTTTGAGGAATTTTAATTAGCCCTGCAGGTACAAGCATGAGGAAACACAAGACAACCAGACCCCCTCGTCAGTCAATGGCATGCCCCTAGCGAAATGCAACGAAGTGGAATGAGCGAGACACCTAAGAATGATATGCAAAAAGCGAACTGATCTCTGACGGAGGGCTGTAAGGACCGACTCTAACAACGTCCATTGTTCCAAATACAAATTAAAGTACCCAAAATCCTTGAACAGAGAAAAACGCTAATCATGTGAGTGTGATATGTCCAAAATATAAAAAGACCATCAGACCATATCAATAAACCAACAACATAGACCAGCATCACTAGTTTTGAAGGCAGAGTGATAAACATTAATCATTTTTTTTTCACAAGAGAAAAAACGTTGTTTTGAATATATTATATGAAGTAAAACAGTCCATGAAGTCATTACATTTTCACATCTGAAGATTGGAACCCGAATATCCATCCAGAAAAGTGGAAGTCCCACCCCAGACAGTGATAGAAAAATACCCCATGTCACATACAGGGACTTGATATAAAACCCAGTAACGGTCCACATGGAGATTATCGACAATCTGAGAAAGCATCCAAATATGCCCGAGGCATCTATAAGAAAGTGAAATAGCAAGTATGTAGAATAATAAAGCAACAGATAGAGTACCGACGTTCATTGTTCCAAATACAAATTAAAGTACCCAAAATCCTGCAACAGAGAAAAATGCTAATCGTGTGAGGAGTGTGATATGTCCAAAATATAAAAAGACCATCAGACCATATCAATAAACCAGCAACATAGACCAGCATCGCTAGTTTTGAAGGCAGAGTGATAAACATTAATCATTTTTTTCACAAGAGAAAAAATGTTGTTTTGAATATATTATATGAAGTAAAACAGTCCATGAAGTCATTACATTTTCACATCTGAAGATTGGAACCCAAATATCCATCCAGAAAAGTGGAAGTCCCACCCTAGATAGTGATAGAAAAATACCCCATGTCACATACAGGGACTTGATATAAAACCCAGTAACGGTCCACATGGAGATTATCGACAAATCTGAGAAAGCATCCAAATATGCCCGAGGCATCTATAAGAAAGGGAAATAGCAGTATGTAGAATAGTAAAACAACAGATAGAGTACCGACGTCCATTGTTCCAAATACAAATTAAAGTACCCAAAATCCTTGAATAGAGAAAAACGCTAATCATTTGAGGAGTGTGATATGTCCAAAATATAAGAAGACCATCAGACCATATCAATAAACCAGCAACATAGACCAGCATCGCTAGTTTTGAAGGCAGAGTGATAAACATTAATCATTTTTTTTTCACAAGAGAAAAAATGATGTTTTGAATATATTGTATGAAGTAAAACAATCCATGAAGTCATTACATTTTCACATCTTAAGATTGGAACCCAAATATCCATCCAGAAAAGTGGAAGTCCCACCCCAGACAATGATAGAAAAATACCCCATGTCACATACAGGGACATGATATAAAACCCAGTAACGGTCCACATGGAGATTATCGACAAACTGAGAAAGCATCCAAATATGCCCGAGGCATCTATAAGAAAGTGAAATAGTAGTATGTAGAATAGTAAAGCAACAGATAGAGTACCGACGTCCATTGTTCCAAATACAAATTAAAGTACCCAAAATCCTGCAACAGAGAAAAACACTAATCATATGAGGAGTGTGATATGTCCAAAATATAAAAAGACCATCAGACCATATCAATAAACCAGCAACATAGACCAGCATCGCTAGTTTTGAAGGCATAATGATAAACATTAATCATTTTTTTTTCAGACGAGAAAAAATGCTATTTTGAATATATTATATGAAGTAAAACAGTCCATGAAGTCATTACATTTTCACATCTGAAGATTGGAACCCAAATATCCATCCAGAAAAGTGGAAGTCCCACCCCACACAATGATAGAAAAATACCCCATGTCACATACAGGGACATGATATAAAATCCAGTAACGGTCCACATGGAGATTATCGACAATCTGAGAAAGCATTCAAATATGCCCGAGGCATCTATAAGAAAGTGAAGTAGTAGTATGTAGAACAGTAAAGCAACAGATAGAGTACCGACGTCCATTGTTCCAAATACAAATTAAAGTACCCAAAATCCTTGAACAGATCAAGAAAAACGCTAATCATGTGAGAATTTTAAGTAAAGTTAATCTATTAACATTGCGAATAAAATTACACCGAAGTCAAAAACATTGCCTGGCCAGACTCATGGCAAATTTTTCATCAAAAAATCAAAAAATTAAGAAGACTGCCCTCATATGGGGAAACCAGTCTTGAACGTTTAATTTACAGAATTCAAAAATATTACAAAGGTCTAGCACAGTAAAATAATCTAAAAGTAGCCCAATTAAGTGGGCCTGCTAAGCAAGAAAAACAAATTAACCAAACTACTCCTCCGGTGGTTCCTCCACGATTCGGCACCATCCTTCAGAAGGTCCAGGATCGCTAGGTGCTACCTCCACATGCATCCCACGGCTCCCCTCCTGAAGGCCCGAATGCTGGCCGGCTTTTTCCGAGCTTAGACCCACCGGACGGGTGCATTCTTCCTTCGTTTGGGCCTCCTCGCGGAAGACCACAGTGACTAAAGCCATGAGGGCGGTTGAGAGAGCAATTAAAGGAAAATTGTGCAGTGCGCATCGTGGGAGAAGGTGAACTAGCAGTGGGGAAGCCAGGAGCAGGGAAATCCATACGGTGGCCAGATCCTACAAGCCGACCCCGCCCACTCCTATTATTTGGATATCGACCTAAGTAATAATCACTGGACTGGCCGGAAGTCGACTCTGTTGAGGGGCTGGAGGGAGCGCACTGGGGTTGACCTCTAGTGCTCCTCCTGCGGCAACGCATCCTATGACGCACGCGAGGCATGGGTGCAATCTCAGGCGCAGTGGGCACAAGAGGAGACGAAGAAGAAGAATTCCAATTAACAAAGGAAGACAGACAAAGACAGAACCGAGAGAAATGAAAATATGCAGCAAGTTCTAGGCAGCAGTTCAGCTGGCCACTTCTCCTTATCGTCACAGTTAGCAGGCAGTGTAATCTAGCAACCGGCTTGTCTGAAAAACCATGGCTAAACGCCATTTTGTCGACCTGTCTGCAATGCAATCATAGGACGCCTGTCATAATTAATCTCTGATCATTAATAATGAGAGTCAAAGGCCAGATCAAATTGGAGCGTGCGGAATCGCTAAGAGGAGTGGAGGTCCGATCTTGAACAGTGTTAAAAATTAATTAATGTGGATTTGATGTGAAAACTTAATTAAATAGCGTTAAATGTTAATGTGATTGATATGAAATCGCCATATCCATGTCCCATCACCTTAAACGCCATCGAATGCACCTGCAGCTGGGAGCAGGGAAAGTTTTTATTGAGGACACGTGGCAGAAATTGATTGGAGCAGATCTTTGTTTGGGCCACTCGCGCAGTGGAAATTCGGACCCGTAAAATATTAGGGCCAATTTGATAAGAAATTCACGTCACAAAATTGGCGGACATCAACAGGCTATTTTGGAACACGAATTTGGTTTGAATTATGGTTTATCACCGTTTGAAGTCCGGCGGGCTCGACTTAAGAACAATTTTGTTTGATCCCATCTTATAAAATTTGTGTTGGTTTTCTTTGATAATACACATATTTATAATAAATCATGGGAATACCACACTCAACATGTGGAAAAGTTATATAAATAATTATTGAGAACAATCATTTTTATGTAAAAATATCCAAGGCGAGGTCTGTGTAGAGAACCGGGGTCGTGAAAATTGTTCAAATATAAAAATCCCACTTAATAAAGAGACAAAATTGTTGTGCTTTCAGAACCTGACCCGAGGATTGGACATGAGTTAACAAACAAAAGGATAGCGGAACCAGACTTGCACCCATGGTCAAGCCCTCTACCAAAACCACGAGCGGAATCACAAAAGCGGGTTGCCCATATCGCACCACTTTTGCGGAGTAGGCGGTATTTCCTATTCGTGAGCGATTCCATAGGGAATGCGACACGTGGCGAAGTGACCCCGGAAAACAACCGTTTAACCCACGCCATCGCACGTTAAAGCCCGACGTTGGAAGCCGAGCGAAATTGCCAAGAGTCGTTGATTTGGAGAAGGGCTATCGGACGGTGGTCGCACGTTGAACTTGCCCGGAGGTTAACTAAGGTGTGCGGAGGATAGCCAGGTACGATACGAGTGTTTGATTGGTTATTGATATATATAGGTGGGGCCGGAGTATAATCAAATTGTTTAATTAAACGATTGGCGGATAATTAGCATAAGTCTGGAGGGTGATTGTTGTAAGGCTGGGTGGTGAAATATAGAGCCGAAAGTTCACTACAAGTTATTTATTTAAAAAGAAACGTGGAGTATAAATACAAAGTTTTGAAAGTTAAACATTGGTTATAAGGATTGGAGATAATATAAAGTCGGGAATATAAATTAAATTCCAACCATTGTGGATAGTATTTATTTATCAAATTCTACGAATTTGATAAATAAACCCGAAGAAATAAGAAGTCAATTAAGACTCAGGCTGGAGGAAAATAACGGGGTAAACCAAGGGAAAATGCTGACAGAGCGATTGTAGACACACCAGCTCTCCTTAGGGGTCCAATTTCAGTTTTGTTGCGTCACACGATGATCTCTCTTCTTTGGCATTTACTTGTATTAAAGATCACTATTCTAGGAATAAGGAGTTATTTTCTCCAAAAATAACCCTAGCCAAACATTGACAATGCATCAAGGATATCTTTCTATGCTTCATAAGCACATTTTTTCTACTTCTAAATCATGTCTTGGAAGTGGTTGTTGTGCCGGAAATTATTCACCAGTTGGTTTCATACCAAAGTCTTTTTCACATTTTCAGCATCCAATACATGAAAAAGATAATGGTTTAAAACAACATAAATATTTGAAATTTTGCAAGAATTGTCTAGCACACTTTGAATATGAATTTTGAATTCAAGTGCATGATGTTGTATAGGATCAAGTGTCATTTTGAATACCAAATGCTTCACAAGAAACTTCTCAACATGCTACCCTGCAGTAAGGATTAAATGACAATATTGCATCAACTATTTCCATAATAAAAGTGCACCTCGGCCATAAGACTAAACAACTACAAATGTTGTAGATCTAACAAGACCACACAATCAAATGTATTCCACAAGGCCAATACCGTATGAAAAATGAAAAGGAGTTTGCAACCAAAAATACCTTAGGCAACTAATTCAATTAGATACACCAAACCATCAGCAAAAAGGAAAACCAGCCCACTCAAAAGGCAAGCGTTTACCTCCTTTGACAAAATTTTGAGTTCCGAAACAAGGGCCTTTATTGTCTTGTCAATGCCCCTAGTAATTTGAATGGGGTTTGCACCTGCTGCAACAACCTAAACAAAAAGGTTTCATTTCAAATTATTTTCCACAAATTTAAGATACAGCCATTGTCAGTTTTGTATTTCCTAACAAGCTCATAAATTAATACCTGATAGCAATTTTTTCACTCAAAAACTATCTCAGACTCAATAAGCCCAACCCAAAATTAAAAAACCAAACACCATAAGACCCTACAAAAATTAATAGATGATCTTAATCCAATACTATCAGCAAAAATTTACCTTTACACCCTCACTTATTAAACCCTGTGCTATTGAATTTTAACTTCAATTACTGTAGCAGAAGGACGGATGTAGCAGCAACATTTTTTTTTTGGAGGTTGCTTGCATGCCATCCAGAAATTTAATTCAGCATTTAAAATTCCTGCAAGTTTTTTTTTGTAGACGGCCGCAACCATATTTCTGTATAGAATTATATTTAAACACAACAACCAGCATTAACGCAATTCACCAACCAGAAATTAAACAAACAGAATTTTACCCGACAATTTTGTAAATTCAAAAGGAGGACACGTGGAGCATTAATATTGGATCGCATGAAATTGAAGGGAATCTGAAAACCTGAAAACCGGACCCGAATTTTTTATAGGGCACATTGGATTGAGAATTCGAGTTAAAATTAGGCAGACGCCAGCATCCCATTTTGGAACACGAATTTGGTTTGAAATTCAATCTATTCAGAATATTGAAGTCCGACGGAAAGGGTTCTTTAATGTTTTGATAGTTTAATATATACATATGTTTTAAACATATGTTATATATATATCATATGCGAAATGAAAGGTGGGCCATAGAATTTAGTTTTAATTTTATTTTTTTTTAAAGAGGGTTTATTATAATATGTTTTATATGTTACGGCATATAAAAATAAAAAGGTTGAAAAAGCGTGGTAGTTTTTTTTATAGACAGTACGTAAATTTTTTATTACACAGCAGTGTGTAAAAAGTGAAATACTGAGTGTAACTTTTTAAGTGTGTATGCACAGCAGTGCGAAAGGGAAAAACACAGCAGAGTGTTTTAGAGACAGAGTATGTTTGTTTTGAACAGACAGTGAGTTGGTTTTATGCACTGCGTTTTGTAGCAGTCATAATTTTGTAATCCCTCTCAGTGAGGAAGTATTGTAATAGTTTTTTTTTGAGTTATTGAAGGGAATAGAAGTTTGTTTTCAAAGTATTGAAACTCTGTCTCCTGTCAAAGAAATTTTTATTTTCTCTGTGTTAGAGGAAGGGAGATTTATTCTCCATTCATTGTTCGGGAATTTTTCAATATTCCAACATGTGCAAGAACAACAGATGTTGTGGTTCCATCCCCAGCTAAATCATTTGTCTTTGCCGCAGCTTGCCTTACCAACTTGGCCTCAATATTTTCAACTGGGTCCTCTAATTCAACCAATAAAAAGGCCAAAACCATAGCATTGAGATACATTTCATTACACTGTCAATAACAATAAATTTTGACTCAGCCATAACCCTTTCCTTTTATTGTTGTGAAAAGCTTTATGCATTACTCTAATGTGGCTAGTCCATAGGCCAAGTAGACCACTGGGTAACAAATATGTTTCCTTTCACCTTTGAGTTTTAAAATTATGCCTACCAAATCTAAGACATTTAAGAGGGGGAACTAATACAACATTAAAAAGAAAACCAGAGCACACATCTACAAATTACCTCCTTAGCTACTGTCATACCATCATTAACTATTTTTGGAGAACCATGCTTGCTCTCCAAGACAACATTTTTCCCTTCGCCCCAAGGGTGACTCCAACAAGATCAACAAGTTTGTTCACACCGCCTGCAAGACAAATTGATATTTCTTTCAGTAAGTGTGCAATTGAATTCCAGACCATATGCAAAAACAACCCTCCATGAAAAATTAAAATAAAACATTAAAATCGAATATAAGTGGACAAGGAAAGATCCACCGCAGTGAAGTTTCATGTGCAGGTGACCTTCCTTTAAACATAATTTTTTCTCTGACCTGCAATTTTTTTGTCACTGAGCCATCCTTGTTGAAGTACAACTCCTTTTCCATAGCTCTTGTATTAAATACCTTATCTTTGTCATGTAATATCAGAGTCCCTCTTCTGCTTGAGCGATTAAAGGAAATGGGTGAAAAAACTGAAAGAGAAGACAATTGTCTGCCATAATTATCAAACATTGCACCCAACTTCTTCCCCTTTCCATTGTTACCCAATGAGGTAGATGTGGCAATTGTTGTCATAACGCCCAAAGCAGAGGCCATCTTCTCTTATGCTGAATATAGAATTACAAGATCTTCATATTAGTATGAACCTTAAAAAACATGACTCCCATTGCTAAAAACCACTTTTAAGTTGTAACAGGCAAAATAAACAACTATCGCAACTTTTGGCAACTTTTGGAGCATTAAGAGAGAAACAACCAAAGAGAAATACAACCACAATCCTCATTTTAATGAGACCGGACTATATATTTGCATTAAGATAATAGAAAGAAATCACGACTATATTAAGGCCAGCACAAAACAATCTTTAACCAGTGTCTCTCGTGGCCTTCAGGTTGCCATGCTAGAGGTTGCATAATTTTAATTTAAATTCTTGACCTCTCGTGCCCATCTATGAATGCATCCAATGGGATATCTACATCAAATGCTCCTTTATATCCCCAAAAAAAAATACTCGACTACAAGAGCACCAGTATTGATGGATCACCCCACACCATCCCACCCACTAGAAATGGTGAAAAAGGAAACCCGAGAAACCTTCTAAAATATCTCAAGATGAATATATGGGTGGTTCTTATGAATCAAACAACCATTCAGAACATGCTCATCAATCCAAACCATAAGTATTATGTGACAATATTCAAGCAGGCACTGAATCGGATTTCTGAAGCTATGTTAGAGAAACCCTAAACTCTCACCGAAAATAGGTGAAATGTGGCACCACTCAGAGATTGACATGTGCCAATTGGTACAAGTGGTAGAAAATTGGCATGCTCAAACAACGAGGTGATGCATGAATGACATGAGGGAGAAAATATCAGAAAAGCCCCAAATCTGGAGAACTAAAGCTCATCACCAACCTGAGATTGACAACTTTACATGATGTAACCTATGAAATTGTAAATGGAGAAATCATAGTAACAATAAAGTAACCTATGTAACAATAAATTCAGATTCATCCTGGGAGTGGTAATGGGAGAAATCATAGTGAACAACAAGAAACATGCATATTTGCTTACAATCAAATAGATGAAAAAACACATACAAAAAACCTAGACAATAATCATGAACAATCTTAATATTGAATTATGAACTATAAAGGAACTTAAAAAATGTGACATTACGAACTTGGTCAAGCGCACAAGAAAAAATATCCTGGACATAACCCTGGTTGACAAGTTGTATTTCTCATTATGCAAGAGGATTTGTACCTGCACTGCCAAGTCAGTCAAAATCCATCATTATCTATACAATAAATACAGGTAATTGATGTAGTATTTTTTACTCTAAGACGCATTCTTATGATAATGTTAGAACATGTGTTGAAAATTTCAAAACATACCTGAATAAGCTCCTCTTTGTTTCAAGAACAATTTATTGGAGTCGCATGAACTTGGAACAAGCCTCCCACGATGCGAAAGAGTAGCAACTAAGTCAACGAGTGAACTTTTTTTTTTGTTGCTCTGTTGGATCAAGGAGGTTTGCTCCAAGATTAAATCACTCAATAAGTGCTTCTCTACTAAACGGGGCCAACCACGTGAAGGTGGAAACTCTTATGGCCCCTCCCCCCCTCACATCACTCTCAATTCCCCAATACCCAATCTATATTTCATTTTTTACTTTCATGAGCATAAAAAAAAAAATTATTCAATAACTAATTAAAAAAAAAAATCAACAAAAAGTACGCAAGGAAACATTGCAATTAATGCTTGACATAAAAATAGTATGATAAATGAGTTTTTTATATAACGCAAAAAATGTTCCAAGTATGGTAACGTTTGTCTTATAATAATACACAATATTTTGCATTTGTCAAATTTTTCTTTTTCTTCTTCCTATTTTTAAAGCTTCGAATTACATCATCAATATCATCGTGCTCTTTGTATCACATTTTGTTAGACTCCTATACCAATAGGTGTTCATTTTTCATGATTGTCATGATTGAACTATGGAATATGTTCTAACCTTTTCTTGAGCAAGGTGTTCCATATTCTAGAAAAACCAAAAAATCAAAAAAAAATTAAAAAATGTAAAGAGGGTATACCCTAAAAGAAAAATCAATGGGTGAAAAGAATAAAATGGTCAAAAAAGTGAAAGAAATGAACCCCAAACAAAAATAGACCAGGAAAGTGTGCAAGTCTAAATGCCACTGCTATTTCATTTTTTGTAAATAAGTAATTGTGTGCAGCTTGTTAAGCTTTGCCACAATTTATGAAGAGTCAAACTGTATAAACTTGACTCATTCATTTTTCAATTTCATGTTGTAGAATAGAGAATAAATATCTGACCAAACTGTTTAATCTTGGCAGATAACTAGATATGTAGAGTTAATAAAAGGTGCTCAACAGTTTAATATGAGCCCTTGGATGTAATAAGTGTAGACTTAGATAGGTTTCCCATGTAAAAGAAGATTGATAAGGGTTTTCCAGTCTAAGTGCACCTAATAAAGAAGAGAAAATGGTAGAGAAAGTAGATAGGGTAGGTAGATGATGTTGCAAAGTTTCATGTGATGAATGATGGTGCTAAATGTGTTTAATCTTTTACTTTCATCCCATGTCTTTGAGCAAAAAATGCTGTGGAGAATTCAAAAAAAGAAAAGTGGAATCATTAACTTCCCACATCACTTTTTCCCTAAGATTTTTATGAATTTTCCTAAAGTACTAGGGTATTTGTGAAGATTAGAGGAGCTCGAGTGAGTCCTTCGACTTTTGGGGGACCGGACCCCTGGCCTAATGATCAAAAGACCTAAGTACTTGAGATTATTTGTCATTATAATCATTCACTTTTAACCTTTTCCTAAGTAAAGTCCTATTTTACTTAGGGAAATCATGTAAATTTCCATAAAAATCTCTCAAAATCACTTGCTATTCTATGTTGAAGTGTTGAAATTAAGATGATGTGATTTACTTCAGAAATCTTCATTTTCTTAGTTATAGTTAAGTATTTTGAGTTTACCTTGTCCTTTGTCATATTAACTTCTGATTTATTTATTAAATCCCTAGTGAAAAGACCTTTCCCTATATGTATAACTCCTTCTAAATAAATATCCCAAAAAACCTATATTATTATAAAATTTTAACCAAAGTATTTATTTTCCAGTTATTCATAAAAAAAAACCCACATTATGTTCCCTTTGGTTAAAATATATCATTATCTAATATCCCCGCCCCTATGATAAGTTAAACACATTGGTTGATTTATCATATAATAAAAACATATATGAAAAAATTTGAAACATATATTTTATATGTTTAAATAAAATAAATCCCGAGTTTAATTAAAACTAAATTTCGGAAATAATCCCATTTTCCCCCATACTTGACGCCCTAACTCGAGTTAAAAATCCCGCTATATATTCCATTCCCCAACCCTAATTCGAGTTAAAAAACCAAAGTTCTGTTACGACCCCGACCCTTTATAACCATGGGATTAATTAATCACTCGGATTAATTAATAAACAACCTTTCCTCCAATCGAAAGCCGCCCGGGATAAATAATGAAATGTTAAATATTTTAAATATCCGTCGGGCCCGCACATTAAAACCCCGCCAATCTCACATCCCTTCAACCGTTGGATCGCCCCTCCAAAAATCAACGGTCCACGATCGTTCCGCTGGCCGTCTTGCATCCGGAAGTTAACGCGTGGGGGCACGGTGGTTTTGGAATAGTCCATCGGCCACGTGTTGACTTCTAAATGGAATCACTGCCTTCCCCTTTAAAACCGCCATTGCCCATAAGCGGTGCGGAAATTACCGCTTACCGCTCGACCCCTGCCACAAGTCATCCCGTACCTCAGTGACGTCATTCCTCGATAAAATAAAATCCCTTTTGACTTTGTAAATAAAACAAATTTCGTGATTTTTCTGTCATTTTCATTGCCGAAAGCGACTGCACCTTCCACTGCGAAATTCAAAATTTTCACTGAAAATTACTGTTCTATCCAATTTCGCTCGAGAATTCCACTGGACCAGTGTTCAAGAATCTTCTTGCCACCACTTGATACCTGTTAAATCCTAGTTTGCCTCTGAAAACAGGTATTTATTCTGTTGCGCTCCGAACTTTAAAAGAAACTCTGTGTTCCTTGTTTTTCCACTGGATCAGTGTTAAAATGTTATCGCTAAGATCATTCCCTGATTTGTAAAACTTTGAATTGTTCCCCGAAACTTGCAATTGTGCCATTTTCCCTCATTAAAACTGAAATCACGCCCGGTCTGTGAAGAAAACCCAGAAACTGCCATTTTGAACCCACGAGAACCAAAATGGAAGCTCCGGCGGCCCTAAATGTAACCCCATTGAATGCCCCTCACAGAGAGTTAGAATATTTACCATTAGTAGATAAAGACTTTCAAATCAAAGATTTGGTTTTCGATGAAAGTCCCCTTCCAAGCTATTGTCGCTGCAGAGATGATTATTCGAAGGGTCTAGATGTCATTGGATTGTGGGAATCTAATTTCCCGAGATATCTTATCCCCTCATTCTATGTTTTCCCAGAAATTATCCACTACTGTCATTCTAATTATGATCCAACTCAAAGAGCAGTGATGTCCCCTGACCAGAGTGTTCTTTTCCCTATTACTCCTCAAGCTATCAATACAGTGCTACATTTTGAACCTGATCAAGAGCTAACTCCCTTGTCTATGGAAGAACTGATTGAAAAGTCTAATCAATTGTCCCCAGAAAAATGGAAGTGCATTTGCCAGAATTTTATGTTGCCTGAACATCAACCTAAGGGGCCACCTCCATATGGTTTTTCTTACTTTAATAATTTAGGCAGACTCATCCTGAATATGATATCCTTTATCATGGGTTTCAATACAAGTGAATATGTTGATGAAATCACCTTGGTATTGTTGTCTATCTTTACTCCTGGGAAACCTCCTGCAGTAAAATATGACTTTGCCTCTTTTATTGCCAATAAAATCCATGACCAGTTCATGAAGCTAGATAATGAGAAAGTGTTTAAATATTCCTCAGTCATTTACCATCTCATCATCTATTATCAATCAGAAAATTTCCCTTTTCCTATTAAAAAGCTTGATACAAAGGGAAACCCTAGATCTGTGATATTTTGGTCTGCCATAACTCACTCATCGTATGATTCTCCCTATTCCTATGTTGAGTTCATCGATCTTTTTGTATACCCTGCAACTACCTTGTTGACAGGAATTCCCCCTCCAAGGCTCAGTAATGAGATTAAGAAGACTTTGCAACTTTCCAGGACATATAAAGTTGGGGACTGGTATTTATACCAAAATCATTCAGTCATCAGAATATATGGATGTGAATTGCATCCATTCAAGTTGCCAAAATATGTGCCCATGAGACTTTTTGCCTTGGAATATTTCAGGCAAATGAATAATTCTAATATGATTCATTTTTGTAGTGTGAAAAAGAAATCCCAACTCAGGATCAAAAGTCAATTAGGTCCCTTCATATGCAACTCTAGGGATGCTGAGCGAGAAGCAGAAGATATACTACAAAACTGTTGCAAGTTCCAAAGAAGTTTTCGTTGGGTTCCTTATGATCCATTTGGTTTTATCTGTGATAAAAGAATGAAGAACAAATCATCCCCATAATTTCACAACAGGATTCCTGAAATAGAACAAGATGCTAATCAAGATGAATGGGTGGAAGGAACACTAGTTGAGGAAGATAGTGAAGAAGACAAAGTGAACAAAATTATGAAAGACTTTGAGAAAAACTTTGACTTAGAATCTTTTGGGCAAGTGCAGGTACAACATATTGGCACTTCTTCAGTAGGAAATCTCCAAAAGGGATTACAGGAAATCAGTTCACCAATTGTAGTTGAATCTAAAGGAAAAGGCAAAGAACCTGAAGTACAGGTCATTGAAACTTTCATTATGTCAAAAAAGCCTCAAACCTCTAAAGCACCAGATCAAACACAGGTTTCCCCTATTCAAGTTAATCATCCCTAGGTTTCAGAATTACAGACTCCATATAATATGGAAATAGGCAAGAAAAGGCAGGTTCCAGATCCTACTCCTCCCAGAGAATCTTCAGAGCTACATCAAGCTAAGAAGCAGAAACCTGATCCACTTCCAGAAGTGGAAATTATTGATGAGATGTTTGATGATGAAAGCGAAGATAGTCACTTAACTGGCACAATTAGTACAACACACACAGGTCACAAAGGTAAAGAATTGCAAAAACAATTGAGTACTGAAGTATCTTCTGTTAAGCCACCAAAAACAGATGCAGGTGATATCAAGAGAACTTTCATTAATATAAAGGCAAAGAATGATCCATTGAGAATGAAGATATATGATCAATATCTGAAAATGGCTCCACATAATCAGGAAAGGTTAATGTCAGCATTTGACATGCAACAAGGCAAAATGATGATGAGTCATTTTAAATCCATGGTGCCCAAACCCATGACAACAGCTGATTATATTAGGACCAATTTTGAGGTCCTGGCAAAAGACATTTATCCCTTGGACCAGATAGAGCTGCATAAACAAACTCGGGAAATGGTATATTCCACTCTTACTGATAAGGCCATGGTAGCCCTAAGGCTGCAAGATTCTTTAAATAACACAAACACCCAATTGCAAATTGAGAAGGCCTCTTCTCAGGCCAAAGATAACAGAATAAAGTCTCTGGAAGACATAATCATCAGTTTGGGTCACAACCCCAAAGATATAAAAAGTATTGAGGCACTAATAAAAAATAAAGATGATGATATTGCTGCACTGAGAAAGCCGCTGAAATTGCCAGCCTTAAGGCATCCCCAGACCCAAGAAGTTTTGAAGGAAAATTCACAGGAAGAGATAATGGAGTTGCTCTTAAAAATGACTGAGAAACTGAGTGAAACAGAGAAAAAATTGGAACAAGCTTTACAAGAAAAGGAAGCTATCATGCAGGCATCCATCATAGAAGCTACTACAACTACAGGTACCACAACAACAAATCAACAAACAGAATCAGCACAGGTAGACACTTCAGGTTTAAGTTCTGATGAATTGGTAAAACAAATGGAAAGTTTAAAACTCAGGGTCACAGAACTTAAAACCACAAAATTGCAGTTAGAAGACTTGGAGCAGAAATATGATATGTCCAAAAGGACTGTTGCAGATAATACTAGGGAAATTAAAAGATTGGAAAAATTGGTTAAGGTTTTAGAAAAAGATCTTTCATTAGAAAAGCCTTTGAGAGAAATAAATGAAATTCTTTGGGATAATATAATTGAGTCAACAAAAAGTATTTGGTCTTTTGTTCAAACAATTTTTGAACAAAATGACTTGATCAAAGTAGCTCAGGAAGAAATAGCCAAAACAAGAAATGAATTAAAGGGCAGACCTGAGCAAGCCAATCAACTTATATAGTTTCTGAACACCCGAACTAAACAACAGCTTTCAGAATTAGGAATTGATGACAGGACATGCACTATTTTAGAAATAAAAAGAGTTTTTACTAAAAGAACTCTTATGCAGAATTTGGAAAGGAAGCGCTCAGATATTCTAGAAGAAATCAATGCTTTTAAAGGTAAATTTCAGGTTCTATTAGACAATGGGTTACCCAGTCCTATGCTCGCAGAGGACAAGATAATGGACCTGGAAACCTATGTTACTAAAATAGACATACATGCTCATAACACAACTGTTATTTCTATCAGTTCGTCACAAGCAACATTGCCAACAGGAAGGAATCTCTAGGACAGGGTGAAGAATTTGTTTCATCTTGAGCATGAAATAAAGTATTTGTTCCCTAGTCAGCCCACTTTTTATAGGTACACAGAGGCCGATGAGACATTGAGAAAACTTAAAAGAACCATAATAGCAGAAGATCAATGGTGGGAAGACTTATTGGAAATTTTGTAAAATTTATCTTCAGGCAGAGAAATTTGTCTTTTACCATCATGTGAAGGATAAATAGTGAGTACAGGTTAAAGAGTATCAGTTGAACAGGTTAAAGAGTATCCGTAGAAACAAAGAGTATCAGACAAGCAAAGGAATTACTCAAAGGGACAACATTGAGCCCTATTATAGCACCTGCCTCCAGCACATCCGCAAAATGAGGAAACAACACACCACCAGTTACATTTTATTCTATCTACGAGATCATCTGTCTCCTTTTTTTTTATAACTTATTTATTAGTCACCCTAAATTAAGGGCTAGGTTAGTGTGAGATATTTTCAATCATTTTTTGTATAAATAAATCCTCAAAGAGAGTATTGAGGGTGGATTCTACTACTTTGTTGTGACATTGATGTTTTTGAAATAAAAGTGCATTGGAGAAACTTCTTTGTGGCTTGCTGGATGATAATTTGAAGCTCAGGACTTTTTGTAGGATTCATGTGTCTGACTGCAGTTCAATAAGTATTTCTATCCTATGTCTTAAGTTTTATATTTGTTTATAATATCATTGTGTCCATTTCTGAATACTTTACATAAAAGAATAACTCAGAATTTACTTAATTGTACTCTCAGTTCAGTTGTGATTATTCTAAATGTTTTCCTCTAAATTAGTTATAAGCAACGAATTCTTAATTGCTCTTGCTTTGCTAATTTAAACATTTTGATTACTATAGTAAGGAATTCTTCACTGCTCTTTATTTGTAATCATTTCATTTCTTTCTTTTGAACATGGTGAAAGATTCTTGATTGCCTTTCATCCCTTCAAACCCATTCCATCCACTTTAAATTTTAAGGATTGTTCTCTGTTTGGCTATCTTTCCCTGCAAATCCATCTTGTGTGTAGAATAGAAATCCAGTAAATCCATCCTTTGACTCCATAGCCCAATGGCCTGAAAATATTCAACCTTGCCCTTAGTTGGAAAATTCCACCATTTTCAAACAAACTCTTGGATCTATAACTAGCCTAAAACCTTCTAAGAACAAAGATAAATCATAAAGAGATAGCCCTCTCTGGATGCAGATTGGCTAGATTCTGCATC